>PVIR01032567.1:0-18599 GCA_004026965.1 Petromus typicus
CCTCCTCCTCCTCCTGCTACTCCTCCATTTTTCTTTCATTTTTAAAACAGGGTCTCACTTTATAGTTCAGTCTGACCTTAAATGTACTATGTAGTCCAAACTGGGCTGGAACTCACAGCAATTGTTTTACCTCTTCTGAGTGCTGGAATTACAAGAATATCCTACCACATATACCTGAAAATCTTTTAAAATGTCACTAGTAAAAGGATCTTTACTTACAGAAAAACGACAACCAGAAAAAAATATGACTTCTCAGAAATTGTGTCATCAAAAAAAAGAGTAGTGAAAAATATTGAAAGTGTTAGAAAAAAATAGCAATCTAGATTTCTGTTTCCTGTGAAATTTATCTTCAGAAATGAAAGATAAATAAACTTTGTCAGATTTAAAAAATGAAGGAATTTTTTTAGCTTTGATTTGCAGAAAATGTCAAAACAAGGTCTGCACCAGGTTAAGTGAAATAAGCCAGACTCAGAAAGACAAGCATCACATGTTTTCTCTCACAAGCAAAATGTAGGGGAAAAATAAGGATTTAAAATCTGAAGGGAGACTTTTAGACAAAAGAAAATTACTCAGGTAAGAGAGACAAAGAAAGATGATACCATAGCATTAGGGAAACTGATCAATTAAACCAGAGATTGTCAGTGTGCATCAAATAAGACTCAAGCATATGTTGTCTGTACGAAATTCACTTTAAATGTAAAAATATTATTAAGGTCAAAGTCTAGAGGGACAGATAAATTAAGGTAAGACCCTCATTAGTTTTCTAGACAATCTTGACTGGAATTAAAACTTTTCTAAAGAAATTATCCTGGGAACAATCTCAACGGTGGGATAGAGGAGAAAACCAGATAAGAAAAGCAACAAATGGCCTTGGAACTTGCACCAAAAGACCAGAGGGAAAGCTAACAGGCAGAACAGAGAGGCCAGGTGCACAAACCCAGAAAGCAAAGATAACTCCTTCCCCACTTCCAATAGAATGCAGGGGAAGCAAAAGCTGGAAGTGACAAGCCTGATGACCTTTGGGGAAATCTCATATACAATGTGCACTCATATCTATGTGCTGACACATGTACCCAATTATTCACTTTAATATCACTCCACATTAGGAATCCACATGTCCTTTACTAACTCTAAACTGACCATGAGTAAGTCAGTGCCTTGCCAACTAGCTGCCCTTCCAGCTGGCAGAACCTGTCAAGGACAAATAAACAGGCAGAAGATAGTTACATGTAGACCAGGAGAAATGATGTAGGCAAGGTGGCCTGATCTAATACAAAGACAGCTTATTGAACCAGTCTGTGTTATAGTAAGTTTCAGGTGAGAGCAATGGCCCTTGATGCACAATGAAAGCATCCAGGAATAATGGGCCCACAGATTCTCCATTTTCCAGAGCTCCCCTACCCTGATGCTTATCAGAGTAGCTATGAGTCTATCCTCCACTTTCCAATAAAGTCTCTCCCTTTCTAAACTTTGTATCTTTAAAAAGTTATTTTGAAAAGCAAAATATAAACACAAAATATAAGTATAAATATAAAGGGAATAGAACAATGAAAATTGCAACAAATAAATGAAATTGAAAATATTATGTAAACAGAAAAACTAAATGAAAACAGAAGATGTTCTTTTAACAAAACAAAATCAATAATGCTCTACTCAGGCCAATGAGAAAAAGAAAAGAAGACAAAATTAATAATATCAGAAAGGAAAGAGGGGACACAAATACAAATTTTTTTTGTTGTTTTGAGGCAGGGTCTCACAAAGTTGAGGCTGGCCTTGATCTCACTCTTACAGGCTGGCCTCAAACTTGTGACATTCCTCTTACCTCATACTCCTGAGTGCTGTGAATAAATGTGTATGTCACCATTTCAGGCATTATAGATTAAATGGCTGTTCAAATGATTATTTTAAAAAATATATTAGTAACCCTTTTATATATATAAATTTGAGAATGCAGGTGAATTGGATTAATTCCCTAATAAATTTAATGTACTAAAAATCAGACAAGATAAAATAATCTCCATAAGACAATATCAAATTAAAAATTGAAGCAATAATTTTTAACACTCCATTACAGAAGTGCTAGTAGATGGTGGTTTTGCTGTAAAGTCTACCAAATATTTATGAAAAGTGTAAATGCCTTCTCACTAATCTTTTCTAGAACACAAAAGTAGAATGCATGTTCACTAAGTCATGTTAGGATGCTGGTTTTATCTGAAGACCAAAGCCAGGCATGATATTAAAATGAAAGAAAACCAAAAAATATCAATATAACTCCTAATATTGATGTTAAAATCTTCAACTAAATAAGTATTAGCCACTTCTAAAAACTGTGTCTAAAAAAATGTGCATTACAGCCAGTTATGCTTTGTATGAAATTCGGCTTTACTATCTGAAAATCAGTTAACGAAATCCCAGACGTCATCATGCTAAATAAATCACATAATCATATCACAATCTGTGACAAATTCCCATACTTACTCAAGGCAATAACTCTCAATAAATTAAGAATGTAAAAGAAGTGTTTAAATTTAATAAAAATATTTACAAAGACCTTACAGTTAATATGATACTTATGGATGAGAAAACTAACTTTTCTGAGTAAGATGATGAAGCAAGAATATCTGTGCCTTTGTATTACTTCAGCATTACAGTGGAAGTTGTAGCCAAGTCAAAAAAAAAAAAAAAAAGGAAATTCAAACATACACATTAAGGAAAAAGAAAATAAAAAATCATGTTGATTATATCATCTACCTGGAAAATCCAAATGTTTCAGAAAAAAATGGAATAAATGAAAAACTCTCTTGGAATCAAAAAAATATATATGGCAGTGTTGTAGTATTCCAGTTTAATATAAAAATCTCAATAAATTTCCAACGAAAAACAATAAATATAGTTGGAAATTAAATCCACCTTACCATATACATTATCTTTCAATGAAATGAAGTGCTTCAGTCTAAATATAGCAAAATATTTACTATACATAGGGAAACTATAAAATTTTGATTAAAATATCAAAACAAAATTAAATCAATGAAAAGAAAACTCATATTCATAGATAGGAAGGTACAGCATTTTCAAGAAGTCAAATTTTCCCAATTTGACCTATAAATGCATTACACTCCTAAAGTAACCTTAGCAACCTATGTTGTAAATGCAAGAAGCTCATTCTAACCTATCTATAGAGCAGCAACAGACTCATAATAGTCAACTCTAAATTGAAGACGAATAAAGCTGTTGGACTGATAATCCCTGATTTTGAGGCTCACATAGCACTACTATCATCGTGCCTACTTATAAACAGATGAAAGAATAAACAAATTGATGTATTGAACTAAACAGAGAGTTCAAAAATATATCTGAAGTGTAGTCAACTGATCTTTGGAGCAAAACAATACAATAAAAGATTACTTTATCTAGAATTTGTGTTGCAACAGCCAAATATTTAAAAGGAACATAAAGATGTAAATGAGTCCTAGAATTGTATGTTATGTATTGTGAAATAGAAAAGGCTCAATGTAAAATAGGAAGAAGGGGGAAAATGTTGCGATTGTAACAAAAAAGTAAGGAAACAAATTTTATGTATATGGGGGGGTGGTAGGGTGGGTAGGGATATGGGAAAAAGTGAAAATTAAGTTTTGTCTTATGCTGGTACAAATCCCCATTATCGAGTGCAATCATGATATGTACATTTAATGTACCAATAAAGATAAAAAATAAAAAAAATAAAAAAGGAACATTTATTCACTTTCTGCAAAGTGGTACTTTGGGAGACAACTTGGTAGTTTCTGGCAAAATTACTCTCTATATATTCTTGACATGTGACTCAGCAATTCTTCTAGCTATTTTCCCCAAATTAACTGAAAATATTTCCACATGATCTTCCCTCAGATATTTGTAGAGATGTTAGGTCTAATTTTTCAAACCAACCAAGATATAGTTCAGTACATCAATGAAT
Organism: Petromus typicus; assembly: GCA_004026965.1. NCBI lineage: Eukaryota > Metazoa > Chordata > Mammalia > Rodentia > Petromuridae > Petromus > Petromus typicus. The sequence goes on from PVIR01032567.1 coordinate 3,956, forward strand.
ATAAAAATTGTGATATGTATAAATAATTTTATATTTTTCAGAGCTACATAGGTGACCATAAATCATAAAAACATGAAAAAAACATGTGTAATCATCCTTAGTTGAAGACACCAGTGTAAAGATTCTCTGTACTTTATTATCCAATATTAGACATTCTTACAATCAAAACTATGAAAATAAAGGTATTATTTGTGGGCACTGATATTCTGCAGTGTAACACCACAATTTTGAATAAATATATATTTGTAAAAGCTCACAAATAATGCAACAAACAGTGAGAGTAAATGCAAATGTGATCTGTGCAATTTTGGTGAAAATATCACATCACTATACATTCACACACTGTTAGAAATGTACCTTTTGGGTGTGGCATGTTCGTAGTGTGGGAAACGTGTGGATGGAAATGATAAAAGTATACAAACTCTCCATTTTCCATTTAGATTTTTATCAATTTAATTCTCCACTGAAAATTTAATGATTAAAAATATCAGAAAAAAAACTTCCTCATATTTATCAAAATTATCCTTAAAAATAATGAAGATATGGCAAAACATTCTTCTGGAGATCTTACAGAGTTTCAGGATTAATAACATGAGTGAAATGTCACCCACTGGAGTTTGCAGACATGACAAATTTATTTCTCTTTTCTTGGCATTCTGCTGCAGGCAGGTAAGTTAGAAGGCAGGTAAGTTAGGGGCTGGGGAGTTAGCTCAGTGGTTCCGGCGCCTGTCTTGCAAGCGCAAGGACCCGGGTTCGATTCCCCGGTAACCACATAACAATACTGGGTGTGGAAACCCACACCCAGCAGCAACCAGTACCACATACCACAGTGCCGGGCGTGGTGGATCATGCCTGTAACCCCAGCACTCGGGAGGCAGAGGCAGGAGGATTGTGATGTGAGTTTGAGGCTGAGCTCAGGGCCAGCCTGGACCACAAAGCGAGACCCTGTCTCAAAAAACCTAAAAAAAAAAAAAAAAAGAAGGCAGGTAAGTTAGGCACATGTCCTTTTAGTTTCCCACAGTGGTCAAAATTTATATAATGTCTTTTCCACAATGTATTAATTTATCTGAAAAATATAAACTTACTTCAATCTAAAAGCACAAGAATTCATCAAAGCATTTCAACTTCTTCAGTAAACATTCACAATTAGAAAAACTTGAAAATAAAATATCCCAATCATATTCTCTTTGTTTTATATTTGTAATGTATGCTTCTGATAGATTGTAAATTGAAATGTTTTCCAAGTAAAGTTGGAATTCACTATGCTTGGGATGTACTATGTGTTGAGGATTCAAGGAGGAAAAAAGCTTAGATTTTAAAGTCCAGGAGGAGGGAACATGTCTATGTATTCAGCATAATAGAACAGAGACCACGGAAACCCCACTGTGAAGTGAAAATGTGGGTGAGGAAAGTCTTCCTCAAAAAATAATTGGGCTGAGTCTCAAGAATTCTACCTTAATGAAACTTAAAAGTTGTGTTGAGAACACCTAACTCTTACCTCAAACAGAAGGTAATACAGTTTATGGCAAAGGTTCCAGTATAGAACTGAGGGAAGTTTAGTTTATTTAGAATTCAGTTTCTCACTTGTAAATACAAGAAAAACATTTTATTCGCCTTGTATAATTTTATCAAGAAGAAATAATGTATAAACAGGAAAGGGGAGCTGGGAAATTTATTATTATGGTCTTATTTCATTTAGTAAATACTTAAAATATGTCATGCATAAAAGGGAGTATTAAATTAATAATAAAATATGAAATTAATGCACATTTATCTATATAATACAATATTATGTTAAAATAATTGAAAGAACCCAAAATTTCAAAGTCTATGGTATTAAGGATTGTAAAATTGTGTGCATTTTTGTGTGTGAGGAGTTTGGAGCATACAATAGAAAGCTATATTTCAGGTAAGTGTATTTTTCATTATTTGTTAAAAGTTTAATTTTTTAAAATTTAAGATACATTTTATGAATAGTGTAAAAATAAATGATGTTGTTAAACTGTGCAATCTTTAAATTTTATTAGAATATCAAAGTTATGTAAAATTATCATTACAATTAAAATAAAATGACAAAAATGTGATAGTGATAAATTTTACATATGAAGGGCAATATCAATATATAGCCAGAGAGAAATGTTTACTTAGCTTTATGGCTCAATCCCATAATCCCAGCACTTCAAGAAGATGAGGCAGAAAGATCACAAATTTTAGGCCAGCTTGGGCAATTTAGCAGTTTGACAAGAAATAACCATAAAATTAGACAGAAAGGGAGAAAGAGACTGTTGCTTTTGTGAAGTATAGTGAGGCTTCCTGGTCAAGGAGGGTGAGGCGCAGAGTCACAAAGCAAACCCTGCAGAAGGTTTCTGGAACTCTTCCAGCTTTACTGAGGCTTAGTATGTTTTTATAGCAAATTGTTAAGAGCATGTGGTGAAGGCTGAGAAGGGGTGAGGGTCCATTGGTTTAACCTAGGGTCTTGCCTAATAAAGGAATTCTGTAAGCAGGGTCCTTATATGGCGTAACTGGGGATGAGGGGCCATGGATGAGAGACAAGGGTAGGAGTGTCAAAACGGCCACTATGAAAGCTCAATGCATGGGCATGACTGTGCTCAAGCCTTTAAGGATCTCTGAGTCTGTACAGAGCCAAGTCTCAATCTCCAGGCTCAGGAAATAGGCATGTGGTTCACATGTCATAGCCAACCTTGAACCCCTCCCAAAAGATAGATAGATAGAGAGAGAGAGAGACAAAAGAAAGAAAGAAAGAAAGAAAGAAAGAAAGAAAGAAAGAAAGAAAGAAAGAAAGAAAGAAAGAAAGAAAGCAAGCCTGTAATATTTATTTCAGGGTCAAGACCATGAGATCAATCCCTCCAGCACTACTAACATGTCACCAGCCTAAAAGTTTATTTGTTTCTGAATTGCAGTTTTCTAAAGGCAACTCTTTTCAATAAATCCTACTGAAACAATCACATAATTAATGATTTCTAAAAAAATAAATATTCATATTCTTTCCAATACTTTTATAAGAAAGCTTTCAGATATCAAAATTAATAGTTTATTAAGTAATACATGCAGTGAATCAACTGTATTAAAATAATTTTACATAAAACTGTGCCAGTGTGTATAATTATGGTTATATAATCAATAACAGTTTAAAATCTCTATTTCATATTATAGTAATCTATATCATTGTAATCTCAAAGAAATTGGAGTCAAATTTGACAGATTGCTATTAAATGTTTCTACTTTTATGAATACATTTTCTTTTGAGTTTTTGTATTTCCATTTGTAGGGATTTTTTGAGTACATATACACACACATATGTAAACACATAATTGTTTTTACAGGCACTTATGGATTGGTAGAATATACAAACTCCAAGAATTTCAAAAATTCTACAATTTTTTTCTTTAATTCTCCTTCTGCTTTCCACAATGATAAATTCTTAGAGTTGAAATTTAATTATGGGTTCTCTATTTCAAAGCTGAATATTGCCATTGTCATTTGTCGGAAACATAGACTTGCATAATGGCAGCCAAATTATTTCATGGCTGGTTAATTATATAGTACTTAACATGTCTGCATTGGCTATCTTGGTCTGTAGTAATTACAGCACTAATGATAGACACAATTTGCTCCTTGATGAAGAGCATTTCTTTGAAAATTTATATGATAAATTCATATTGAATCTCTCCATTATATTCTATATCCCAAATTCCCTGGTTAGAGGATTCTAATCTGAATCTATTTTTTGAGTTCTCTGATTCACTAAGTATGTTACATTCAGATTATTTCAAAGATTTTAAAAATTTTAACAATGATAAAATGCATTCATTTTCTCTCATTTGAGAGCCAATGCTTTACTCATAATTGTCAGATGAATAAAACATTTACTTAGGTAATTAAATACAGTAAAATCAAAAGAAAGTCAAATAAAATATTAACAGCTCTGAATATTTCCCAGCTGAGATTATTACATCAATCAAACAAACTACTGTAGTTCTACATTGATTTCTCTGATTTCTAACCAATAGCATGAGGCCATGTTCCACCCAGGTACCTGCGTCTTTCTTTCTGGTCAAGGCTCTGTGCTGCTTTATTGACTCTGAAAGAATCAATGTTGAATAATATGTGCAGGATCTTTAAATTTAGAATAAATCATCAGTCCTTTCACCATAGAATACATTATTTCTTGACAAATGAAACAATTTATAATTTTCACTAAAGTTTTAACTTTACCAAAAAGACTAAATTTTTAGTTTCATGTACAAACACGAGGTAGTTATATATAAACAAAACTACACACTGATACACTGCAGAGCTGAGTTTATGTGTGTGATATATGTGGATTCAGGAGTAAAATTTTGAGAATATATTATTTTCATCTGTGAATGACAATTTTGATATTTAAAGCTAAATAAATGAATACATTTGTTTACCCACAAAGAAACAAGCTGAATTTTTTGTATACACACACACACACACACACACACACACACACACACACACACACACATATATATATATATATGGGACATTTTATTGAATAATATAGTATTTAACAAGTTGAAATAGTGTAAGCTATCAATGCTGAAAATATAATCAGAGTATTAAGATATTAAGAAAATTATTCTTCCAAAATTTAACTGTTTTAACTTGCTCTAGGAACTGAAATAATGAAATGTCATTATTATTATTTAGCATCTTTGTAGCTAAAATATAAAGTACAATACATTAAAAATAAGCAAAAAGGCAGTAAAATGAAAAATAACACATTATAGTGTCTATTGATTAGCAAATATTATGAGATATAAATAAAGTCTTAAATTTTGATAGTGTTGTTAATCTTAACATAACTATATAAAATCAGTAATTCAACATATAAGATTTAGACAGGAGTGTCTTAAAGAGAATATTACATTTTCAATGTTGACAAAATTAAAATAATTTTAGAAAAAAGAAAGGCAGAGTACAATGTCTGCTTTTTCATACTAAACTCAAAAATCCAAATTTCAAAAAGAAAGGTTAAGAAATAAAATTTTCAGGAGATATTACAAGCAAATTTTTGAAAGTATCATATATAAATAACCCAGCTATATTTCAAAGTTTTAAGTTTTTTTGATAGAGAAAAGAGAGTGAATGTTAATGATAGCTTTAAAGTTACCTACTATAAAATATAATTAAATCAATATTGTCTTGGAAATACATATATACATCAGTATTGACTTGTGAGTAAACAAAGAGATAAATAGAAGTGAATTGAGAATCCTAAAATAGATGCAAGTATTTATATGTAATATGTAGCAAATTCAGTAATTCAACTTGAGGGTAAAAAAATTAACAACGTTATTGTCAGAATTTCTTTTTAACCTAGAAGAAAATAAAATTTCACTTCTTCCATAGCTAACATAGTGAAATAAAATATAAGTAGTTTCATATCTAAACAATAAAAGTATTTTATAAAAAAGTACTAAGAAAATCATTCTATAAAACTAAAACCTGGGAAAAACCTCCATATCTTTAGAAAGAAACTTTCACCAGTTAAAAATATTTAAAACATCTTCCATGAAGAAGAACAACAGAGTTTAAAAACTGGTAAAGTGATGGTGATAATAGTAATCACAGTTATCAAGGTTCTTGAAATAATTATGAACAACGTGTGACCTCGTGAAAATGGATGAAGATGAAGGATGTGCTTTGACCATTCAAAAGAAAAACAAAAAAAGGGTAAGTCTAAATGACTAAGCTGTAAAAATAATTCAGTTCAATTCAATAAATTACAGTGCCAGAGTAATTCATCATTTTGGACTGGAAAAATAAAAGTACATACTACTTGACTGGAGGAGCTTTGTAGAAAATGATATGCTTTTGTTGAGAAATGTAAATTTTTTCAATGCAACAGAAAAAAATAGCTGAATCTAATATAATGTTTAAAATATCTCTTTTGATTGAGTAATGATCTCTCAGAAAATTTGTTCTACACAATGCTGCAAATTAGAATGAGGAAGAAGATATTAATAGAACATTTGTCATGCACAAAAGTTAAAAAACGAATACACAACCACAAGAACACTAAATAAATCCCCATCAATAGAAATTCTTTATATTTACATTGAGACATTTTATCTAGCTTTTAAATTTATGAACCAAAGCTATTGCAATCACTGGGCCTAGTGTTTTGGGATATACTTTTAGAAAGTTAAACCACAATTTCTACAGTTTTATAAAACCAGGAAAAATCTTTGTTGTGCACATAAACATCTTTTATGTGGTCATGCTTTGGATTTACATGAAGAAAACCATAAAGCTGATAGTAATTTACTAATGTAGATTAACATGGACACAAAAAAGAGGAAGGTAAAACAACCAAACAAAATAAAATCAAACTGACTTGGAAACTATCTTTTTAAAATAATATCAATAAAAATGGTTGTGTGTGTGATTATTACAAAAATTCAAGTAGCAAGTCACTTATTGATGTTGATTTTGTTTCTGTTTTTAAATGTATCTTTTTATAGTGACTTGAAATTTTGTAATCGCATTTGAATGATGCACAAAATGATTTTATGATCTATTAATATATATTCATCCAGTTAATTAACAGTCATTGACCTATATACTCAAACATTTGTGATGACAAATTTCAAAAGTTACTCTCCATATGATTTTGAGTTGTAAACTATAGCTATATTCAACTTACTATACATCACAAAAATAATTATTACTTGCTTACTAAGAACTTTATATTCTTTGCTTATTATTTCCTAATTTCTCCCAACTTCTACTCTCTGTAACTGCCATTCTACTTGCCACTTTTATAACATCCACGTTTTAGATTCTATGGATAAGTGAAAGTGAGACCTTTGTTTTTCTGCGTGTGACTTCACTCACCAAAATGTATTTCAGTCTACCTGTTGTTTAAAAAAAAAAAAAAAAACCTGCAAAAGTTCTTTCTTTTTCAGTCTTTTGTAATATTTCATTGTATATAAAGAATATTTTATCTATTCATATGCTAATCAAAGCATTGGTTGAGTCTCTACACTAACTATTGTGAATTGTGTTGCCGAATATATGAAGATGCTGATATCTCACCTATATATTCATTTAATTTTTCATATTTGTGTAGTTAGTAGAAGATCGCTGGATAATATGATAATTCTGTTTTTTACTTTTTTGAATAAACTTTGTAGTTTTCCGTGGTGGTTGTACTGATTTATATTCCCAAAAATAGTTAATAAACCTTTCCAAATCTTCAATTCTTTCCAACATTTTAAATTTTTAACTTTTTTTTAGTTACATTCATTCTGACAGGTTTGAGATAACACACTATGGTTTCAATTTTCACTAACTGAATGACTACTAATAAGGATAATTTTTCCCATATATGTTGATTGTTTACATGTCTTCTTTTCAGATATATCTACTCTAGTTGTTTTCCCACTTTGTAAAGATTGAATTAATTTCTTTCTACAGAGGTTTTTGAATTTCATATATAGTTTGTTTATGCAACCCATATCAGATATGTGGCTTGAAGACGTTTTTATCTAAACACATTGCTAACTCCATGCTGTCAGTATTTTTTCTTTTGATACACCCTAACCTGTCAATTTTAACGTGGTTTTTTTTTTTTTTTTTTTTTTTTTTTTTTTTTTTTTTTTTTTTTTTTTTTTTTTTTTTTTTTTTTTTACTTTTAGTTTTTTGAGATAAGGTCTCACTTTGTAATGTAGGCTGGTCCTGAACTCAGCCTCAAACTCAGCAATTTTTTCTGCCTCTGTCTTCTAAGGACTAAAATTACAGGCATAAACTACCACACCTAGCATTGCTGTATGTAGTTACTGGTGATCGAACACCAGACTTTGTGCCTGCAAGGCAGGTGCTGGAACCACTAAGCTAAATCTCTGGCCTTTTATTTTTACTTTCACTTCCTGCCTTTTTGGAAATGAATAATTTTAAAAAAAATCTTCCTAAATCATTGTCAGAGATTTATCCTACATTTTCTTCTAAATTTTTAGATTTTGTATACCATATTTAAGTACTCACTATCCTTAGGATCTAGTTTTATACACAGTGAAACATTATTTCCTTCAGGAGAAAATTCAGTTCGTCCAACACTGTTTATTGAAAATACTATCATTTGTCATTCTGTAGTTTTGATATTTTTCTCAAAAATTAATTGTCCATGTATATGTGGATTTATTTCTTGCTTTACTTTTCCCATTGCTCAATGTATCTTTGTGGAGAATGATAGAATGTTGAGGCTTTTATCTGTAACTCTTTTTTTAGTTTTATTAGTACATGTTTACAGTACATATTGATTACATTCACTGTAGAGAATTAGGCCACATATGTAACACATTTCAATTCATTTATTTTATCTTTATTTCTCCATGGCTTTTATTTATCCAGTATCAGTTTTATTTGTCCTAAAAAGCCTTGGAAAGACAATTATAGGAAATAGAGACTGAAAATCTAATTTGTAAAGGAACATATAAAACATATAAAACAATTGTCCTGCCATAGTTCACTTTTAGATACAGTGTAAAGTAAACTAAAAATAGGTTGTCTGAAGCCTCCTGCTTCTTTGTGTGTAATTTTGTTATAATTTTAGGGTTGTTTTCTCTACTTTTATTAAAATTACATTAAGTTCATCTTACATACAGTAATTCTGCAATTTAGACACTCAAGTTATGAACCTTCACAAGTATACTGTATAACATTCAGAAAAAAATTGGTCTGTAAATGTTATCCAGAAATAGAACTCATTCATAAACAAATGACTTACTATATTTATTTTATTTGTATAGACATTATACCACTATCACTGGTCCTATCCATGGACATAAGGTATGCCCTTATTTGTGTACTCTTTCTGTTTTTTACCCATGTTTTCTACTTTTGATCATACAAGTACTTTTAATTTCTTGGTTAAATTAATCCTGAGTTTTCATTGTTGCTGTCAAATTATTCATAATAGCTTGCAGACTTGATTTTTCTCTCAGATAATTTGTTGCAGGCATTATAGAAACATCTGATTTTTATGTGTCCTGTCCAGCTTTAAACAAGCCCATTGACTTACAGTGCAATGACATCCCAATACACCCATAGTAAATTGAAAGTATCATTAGTAAAAAAGAGATGTTGTATGCTTAATGAATGAAAAGCATACCTAAACAACACAGTGCACTGATAATTATTGTTTATTTACTGTTGTCAACAGATGGCCAACTCTGACTATGAGCAGAGGTCCACTATCACCAACTCACACTGCCAGACGGTGTTGCTCAGCATATTGAGAAAGTGAGAAAGATAAATTCAAAACTTGTGTAGTTTCTGCAAAATATGCCTGACTTTTGCACCACAATGAACTAAAAATTAACCTGAGTTGAACTTTCTCAAGTCAGGGAACTTGAGTATTGATTTATTAACTTTACATATTTTTATGAAGGCTACATACATTTATATTTTATATGTATATTTATATGTACATGTATGTACATAAAACTATTCACCAATACCCTAGATGAGTTCAGATATAAAAATCCTCAATAAGATATTAACAAACAAAATTCTAGTGCATATTGGAGGAACATCCACCATGATGATTAGAACCTGTCCTTGGATACTAAGATGAATCTACAGAGGCAAATGGATACATATGATGTCTCATAGTAACAGAAAGGACCAAAGCAATATCACCCTCTCATTGCCAAAGCAAACACAGCATCTCACTTTGTAGTTCAGGCTGGCCCTGAGCTCCGCCTCCCGAGTGCTGGGATTACAGGAGTGAGCCACCACACTCGGCACTGTGGTATGTGGTACTGGTTGCTGCTGGGTGTGAGTCTCCACACCCATTATTGTATGTGGTTAACTGGGGATCAAACCTGGGTCCTTAAGCTTACAAGACAGATGCTGGAACCACTGAGCCAAAACCCCAGCCTGAATTTTTAAATCTTTTCAAAACACCAACTGTTAGTTTCATGTGTGTATACTGTGTTTCACATATTTCTACTTTCTAATTCCCATCCTCCTGCTCAATTTTGACTCATTTTGTTCTTTCTTAAGGTTGAGATTTGATACTAATGTTTTTTTTAATTTAAGACTTTTTTCTTCATTTTTGTTTTTATTAAATCTTACACATACATGGCATCTTCTTCCTTAAACCAGTTGCCTCACGATAGCAAAATGGAAGCAGTAGTTCAAGACATCACATATGTGCAAAATATAATCAGAGGCAAAACAGATTTTTGTTTCCTTAGATTGTCTAGAAATGTCTCTTCAGTTTTTATAGAATTTTTATCTTACATGCTATTCCTAATAAATGGTATCTACATGAAGACATATAAGGAAACTGATCTTATCTCAATTTGAGCATAACTTTAAAAGTAAATTCTCCAATAGTGAAACAGAACCTGGAAAAAAGACATTCTATCAGAGCATGGAAGGCTACCAAAGAGCTTACCATATTAATCAATCATTGTTCACATATAGAGGTTAAAATGATCATGCTTATAAGAAGTGTATCCATATGCTCATGAAAAGAAGCAAACACCACATCTTCATCATCAGAATCCAAGTCTAAACCAATTAATTATCTTTTTTAGTTCATTGGAACAGTCTTTACTGTGGATTATTTTCCACTATTACCCTTGAAATTAATATTGCAAGCTTGAGAAAAATTTTCTATTTAGAAACCTGCTTTTAATGTACAAAGATAAAAGAACAAAAGTCACATTTGTTTCATTTATGTCAATGTCTAGCAACTTACTTTCCTGAAAAGTTAAGGTATATGTACTACCCAGCCATTCAATAGTTTGGCATTTGAAAACAAAATTTTTGTCAATATCATTTGGATCTAAAACAGTGTCTGGAAATCTGTTTCACATATTATTTTTCTGTATCTTTATAGTGCCCAGTTGATTCTATATAATACTCCAACTAGGAGAAATTTAAAATAATAAGTTGGAATGAGAAATCACCAACAATTTACAGCCAGTATACACATTTTTATATTCATTTAGAAAATTACAGTTATTTTATCTTTTCTTTGCAAGTAAATTTAGCAAGGAATGAGTGTGAGTGAGTGTGTGTGTGTGTGTGTGTGTGTGTGTGTGTGTGTGTGTGTGTGTTGGTAATAGGAGATTTTTGCAGAATTCATTTATTTTCACCAAGTTTACCATTTTCTCACCTTTACTAGCATTACAGGTGAATTAATTTACATAATTTATGTTTTCATTCTTGGGGGGAAAGGATGTTAGCTAGTTCGTGCTGCAGTCAGTAGCTGAAAGACTATCTCTTGAAAGAGGATGATGGAAAACATTAATATTCTGTGGAAGTGCATACACGCCTTAAGTGCTTACACTCAGTAGTGTGCAGACTGCAATCCTCTTGAGCCAAATAAAAGAAATCAAGGACCTTTTAGAAGAGAAGAATAAAGATTGAGGAGCAAATGATGAGTATCTGCTTGAATAACAATAATAATGAGATTAATTATTAATTGCATCTGTCAATGTAAGTTGGATGATGCATTTTAGTAACAGCAACAGACTTACCACTGACAAACTTTCCGCCATCTCAGTGGGATGAGGTTTAGATTTGACCTCCGACTCACTACTAGAAACAACAGATTTGTTTCTTCTTCACTCAAGATGCTCATTAGAAGCGGTCACACTTTCTTCTACAGGACCTTGTGGCTGAAAATCTTGTCTGAAATATGGTCCAGCGCACTTAAAATTACTGTGTGTTAGTGACTGTGTCACTTCCTCGACAAGTTATAAACCAAACTAGATTGGAAACATTGGCTTGTAAAAACTGAATGTGGTGACCCAGTGTCTCATGCTTGTAATTCTAAAACTTGGCAAGCTGAAATCTGTGCAGTTTTGAGCCTAACCTGATTTACACCATGAGATCCTATCTCAGAACAACACAAAACAAAAGAGGGTCCCCCAAAGCCTCCGAGGAGTGAGGGGACACACAGGCAAACGTGTTAGAATATTTGTGAATTGGTCTATTTTATTATGGTTGATGAGGAGGCTACTTCTAATTTTTACATATTAGTACAATAAAGTCAAAGAACATTAAATGGTTTGTGAGAAGAATTAATGTAGTATGCATGAGATATTCCAGGGCAGAAAAGATCTACTTTGAAACATAACCTTGTCCACTCCATTACACTTTCAAAACTATATGATCTAATTTAAGGTCATACTTGAGAAGGAAACTGTGAAATTATTCACAATATGATCTAAAATATATTCTGCTAAATATTAAGAATAATATGAGTTAGCAGAGACCAGAATTCAGTGTATAAATGTTTTATGTTGATTTTTTTTTCAGAAATTCTTTTCATTCTTAATGCTAGTTTATTCTGTATCTCTGCTTAATGGATTAAAAATAAGATTTTCCCAGTAAAGGACATAAATTTAATACAGAACCCAAGACTCTAATGATAAAATATGTTGGACATTGCCTTTAAGCAATTCATTTATCCTTTTTGAGTCCTATATTCACAACTACTAAATGAAAATTTTGACCAAACTGATTTCCAATTCCCCATACATGTTTTAGGCAATCATTTAATCACTTAAGCAAGTTGCTTTAAACTACAGTTTGAATTTATAGATTCAGTGTTTCATTAAGACTGTTAATTTCACATCTGATTGTATGGTAGAAAGTGATTTGTCTGTTTCTTGTTCCCATTAGCATTTTCTTATTATTTGGTGATGTAGAAGCCGAACAATCCACAGTACGACTCACAAAAAGGCCAGGGATCAAGAGAAAAGGCAGTTCACCAGTATAATTGATACAACTTTATAACTGGTTCTTGATTCATAAGAGGGAACTTGATTTCTTCCAAAACAGTGAACTCATGGAGCTTAAGGGAAAAATCATTATCTTGATTTCTGAGGACAAAATGAATATAATAAATTACTAACAGCACTGTCATAGTCTAGATGAAATTTCAAGGACTCAGGCTGATGATGTTTTGCCCATAATTTTAAGTATCATTATTTTGCTATGACAATTGATATTTTAAAGAATCAGTCCAAGAGATAAAGGAATATAAAAGTAGAATGGTGAAGTGGGACAGCAATTGAAATGAAGGGGCACTATGAAGACAAATCTGAAAGTTTGTATGTGTGGAGACATTGCTAAAGGAGAGGAAAGACTTCTGTGCAAACTCTGTCAAAATGTCGCAAAGTGCTGTGAGTCAGAAATAACATGGCCGGGGATACAGCTCAGTGGTTCCAGCACCTGTCTTGCAAGCGCAAGGACCCGGGTTCGATCCCCCGTAACCACATAACAATACTGGGCGTGGAGACTCACTCCAACAGCAACCAGTACCACATACCACAGTGCCGGGAGTGGTGGCTCACGCCTGTAATCCCAGCACTCGGGAGGCAGAGGCAGTAGGATTGCTGTGATGTGAGTTTGAGGCTGAGCTCAGGGCCAGCCTGAACCACAAAGCAAGACCCTGTCTCAAAAAACCTTAAAAAAAAACAAAAAGAAAAGAAAAAAGAAAAAAAAGAAATATCATGACACTCAGAATTAATATACATGCTATGCAGAACCATTTTTTTAATTAATTGATTTTTGGTATGTTTTATATACACATCATAGTCACAATCAACACTAAAAATATATACTGGTAAAAATTCTCAGTGTTCAGAATGTAAATATAATATACCAATAAAGACTAAAAATTTAAAAAAATAAAGCATTTGGAACAAATTTATATCAGTATATCACATGACTTAAATTTTTTCTCATCCCCCTACCTACCCTACAATCCCCAGCCATATATGTACATATTTATTTTCTTGTTTTTTATCATCACATTTTTCTCCCACTAGTCATCTAGAGAAGCAGATGAAAACAACACTCAGAGTCTATCTCACTCCACAAAGAATGGCTGCTATCTCAAAATTAATTAGCAATAAATCCTGGTACGGCTGTACAGAGAATGGGAACCTTCTCTATTTTTGGTGAGAATGTAGACTGCTACAACCACTATGGAAAGCAGTGTGGAAATTTCTCAATAAAATTGGATTAGGTGTCACATTTGATCCTGCTATTCCACTGCTAGATATATACATGAAATAATTAAAGTTTCCTATCATTTGTGCACCCGTGTTCATAGTAGTTCAGTTTGTGGTAGCTAAATCTTGGAAGCAACCCAAATGCCCATCAACAGAATACTGGATAATGAATATGTAGTTCTACAGAATGGAGTATTACTTTGCCATGAAGAATGATAAGTTTGAGTCATTTATACTCAAAAGAACATATCTAAAGGACATACCTATAAGTAGAATTAATAGGTCACAAATGGGTGAGTACTGTATGTTTCCTCTGGTATGAAAAACTGGAGATATAAATGAGTTCTAGAGTGTATGATAGATATGGAGGAATCATTTAAACCTACAAACAAAGCTCTTTTGTAGAATTTTATTCACATAAACAACTGTTTGTGGTTAGTTTTTATATCCTTCAAGTATGAATGCAAATATTTCATTATTTGAAAGATTTTAGCTCCTATATTGACTTCTCTTAATATAGCACACAAAATTTCTTTTAAATTTTCTTGGAATGATGTTCCTTACTGATACATTTACTATAAGTGAAATGCAATTGGAGACTTTAAGTAGAT
>PVIR01032568.1:0-18547 GCA_004026965.1 Petromus typicus
CATAACAATACTGGGTGTGGAGACCCGCAACCAGTACCACATACCACAGTGCCGGGCGTGGTGGCTCACGCCTGTAATCCCAGCACTCGGGAGGCAGAGGCAGGAGGATTGTGATGTGAGTTGGAGGCTGAGCTCAGGGCCAGCCTGAACCACAAAGCGAGACCCTGTCTCCAAAAACCTAAAAAAAAAAAAAAAAAAAGAAATCCAGAAGACAAGATTGTAAGAGAAAAGAGAAAATGAAATAATGTAAATTATTCAGAGAAAAGTAAATTAACAAATTTCATTTTATTCTTCAAATTTAAGAGTCAAAATTTTTTAAACCTTCACTATATTTAAATACATGATGAGCCAAACGTTGTTTCAGTTATTCTATGTGCCCCATTTGTCACAGCCGGTGTACAGCACTGCGCAGCCTGGAGAAGCAGGAACTGCATGTGGTGCTCTATCACATGTGATACCTTTTCTTCAGTCAATTCTTTGATATCATTGTGCTTTGATTTCTATTCTTAGATAACAAGGCAAAATTTCTGTTCTTTTCATTGAGCTGTGTAGAACATATCGACTATGAGAAAACAGCCTTAATTAAAGCTGAAAATTAAAAACTTATCAAGCTTGCCTTGTTTTAAAGAGTTTAGACATTTGCAGAAAAATATAATCTTGCTTCCTGGCTTAGTTTCAGGAGATGAATTCTGTGAATCCTAGTTTTCTCCTGTTGTGTACCTCCAAAGGACATTCAGCATTTTTTTTATATCACTACAAAAATAAAATTTTAAATGCATTGAGAATTGAGATCCTGGCATTAATCAGTCAAATAGCATTTTTTAGGACCATTTCAATGATTTCAAGATATTTCCAAACTACTATACCTACCTTGATTTACCTCTCTACTAAAAGTTTGCATATCTTTTTTATTCAAATCTTTATTGGTACATTATGAATACACATCACCATCTCATTCAACATTGAGAGCTTGTACCAGAATATGACACAACATGATTCTCATTTTTCCCCCTGCAATCCCCCACCCCCTATACAAATGATTTGGTTCCTTTTTTTTATTACTTTCCCCCTTATTATTTACCCCTACACCCTCTTTCCTTTTAAATATTTTCTATTTCACAATATTAGCTATATATACTAGAACTCATTTTAATGTCCCAGGGAAGAGAGCCCTGATGTCTCACTCATCCTTCCAGAGATGGTCTTCATTCATGGCTTAGAATAACCTTTCCAACACGTTCCCTACCTCTACATGTTCAAGTCCTCCTCTCCATGAAGTTAATTTACTTGCTGCGAAAGCATCTTATCACCACCGATGCTTCTGAGATTTTATTCACTTCCAGTTAACCAGAAAGTCTCATCAATCTGTGAGTGCATCCAAATCTTCCTTATTTAACATTTACACTATCTTTCAATTCATACCTTTACTATCAGACCTGAGAATTCGACAGTTCATAACAGAGCTTGTGAAAATTTTAAAACACTATTTGACCTTATTACTGAGTTATGTGCACAGTAGATACTTTTACTCCTGTTGAAAGAAGAGATGGGAATTGGACTCTGAAATAAGGGGTACCTAATGGATGGATTTGGCATGAAGATCAACATCTAACTCAAAGTAGAGCGTAGGAGAATGTGAAGATGAAAATTAACATCATGTCAGCACATTTATTTATATTTTCGATCGGTTCAACTAAATACAATCTTAACAAAGAGGCTAAATTGAATTCACCTTGCAAAATTTATAGTATTTTGTTTGATATCCTGTGTTATTTCTTAACTGTGTTATAGAAATCCAGTGGCTAAATGGATATAACTTGAATGTAACCAACTTCTTCAAAGCATCTTCTTCTGACACCATACAGTGTCATCCATGACTATAAAAAATATTTGTTACTAGGTCAGTTCTAGACTGCTAGGGCTTTGAAAAGTACAGGTCTAAAAGAAAACAGTATCCTTTCACTGGAAATATACAACAGTGACACTTAAATGTCAAGAACTAATCTTTTAAAAAGGAATAGATACACAAAAAAAGTTGGACATTCTCATAAGAATAAATGTTCTCCATGGACTGACAGCAGTATTTGAATATTATCACCTCCTTTGACAGTGAAGTGATACATGAAGATTAATGAAGTGTTAAAATGTATTAGTCTTGCAGAATATACCCTAGTCTATTTAATACTGTGAATAACCAATAATAGAATCAATCATCAAAATTTTAAAAGCCTAAGTGCTTTGGAAGTTTACCTATAAATCTCATTTTTTCTATGAAAATTATTCTGCTAATGGTAAGGGGTTTTTTTGTAATTTTTTACACCATGCTTTGGGGGAATTTTATTAGTAGTACTGTTTTTCTCAATACATATCATCATCCCTTGTAACACTTGAAAAATTCGCCTTTATTTTTTTATTACTATCACATTCTTTTTCCCTTTGTAATAAGAAAAGGAAAAAAATCGTATGTATATAGGGGTGGGGATTGCAGGGGAAGGGGTGGGGGTAGGGGAAGAATGAGAATCAATATATGTCATATTCTGGTACAAACTCTCAATGTTGAATGCAATGATGATGATGTGTATTCATAATGTACCAATAAAGACTTGAATTTTAAAAATCACCTTTACTAATAATTGTCTTATGTCAATTAAAACTAGTTTTTGATCTATAGTTGGTTTTAAGGTAAAATTTAGCCAGCTAAGGTCTATGAGCCAAATTAAACCCACCACCTGCATTTGAATGCTTTGTGAGTTAAGGATTTTTATATTTTAAAGAGTTGACAAACATAAAAAGAAAAATAATATGTTATTACATATGCATATAATGTGCTATTCACATTTTATTGTTCTTGAGGCTGAGATAGGAGAATTAGAAGTACAGGGGCAGCCTGGGCAACTTAGCTTGCTCTCTCAAAATAAAAAACAAAACAGGCAGTATTGGGAATATAGCAAACCTTTGGGTTCATTCCCTAATACTAAACACACATACACACATGCACAATTCAATATCCCTAAAAAATCATAACCACACACATTTATTTGTCTACTGTGTATGGTGGCTTTTCCACTGTGGAGTACATGTAAAAGTAAATCTATAACTCACAAAGTCTAAAATATTTAGCATTTTGTTCTTTATACAAAATATTTACCTATCTAAGGAAATTGTTTTGGTTATTTCTGAGAAATCAATATAATTAAGCTTAATGAAATAGATTATCAAAGTCAAGTAACTCTCTTGTAAGTGCAACTGGATAAGAACATGCTATGTTCGAGTTGTATGTATCCTCTGACCACACAACACATACTTAAAATTCATAGCTTCAGTAACATTGACTTAAAAATTTTTCAGAGCATCATTTATTTTAGCACATATACAAAACACACACAACAGATGTAACCTGAAACACACATAACAACTCACTGGTCAGGAAAAGTTCACTGCCCTGTACGATCTCTAACAAGTACAAAGTGGCAATATCCAAAACAAACAGAATGAAATCATTCATTTTGGGAATCAAGATGATTTTCTAAATAATATTAAAACAAAAAACTCTTCAGAACCATCAAGGACATCCTAAGCAATAGCTTTGTTTTTAGTGTTTGTTCTATAGTCCAGTAAAAGATACCTAGGGATCATTTCTTTCAGTTATTAAAAAAATTCCACAATATCTGATAACTATTGCATGCATTACTGTCCCTTTAATGAGTACAATTTATAAATCTTCTAAGTGAATTTTAAATGCATTAAAATATAAAGTTCTACTTAAATTTAAAAAGAGGTTCTAAAAATACCACTACTGTTAAAACAAATTTGATCATGCTATCCATTCCAAACCACCACACATACATGTGCTTTTTTATTTTCTCTCCAGTTGCTAAAGTAAATGACCAGGAACAAAGAAATGCTCTTATTTTTTATTTATTGTTCACTTATTCCCATGCCTTACATATAAATCCAAAGCATTTATAAAATCCTTTTAAAAGTTGACATATTTTGCAATCAAATTCACACAAAATAGAGATATTTCAAAAGAAATAGGGATGTTTTAAACTATGTATCATATTATATGTACAGTTCAGTTCTCTGGCTGCCCTGAGTACAGATTTGTTAGGTGACCTTAACTGAATTGCTTATTCGTTGTTCATTCACTGTGTCTTCCTTTAGCATTTTTTTTTTTTTTTGCCTCTACAATGGATTAGGTGCTGTTTAAAGTGCTATACAGAATAAAGATATCATGAGATCTCAAAGATCTCATAAACAAAAACCGGTGTTAATCAAATGTACAAATAAATGTAACAGAAAATAATGAGCGAATCTGACACAGTTCCAGATAACACTATGGAAGGTCATAGAGAAAAGTGATTACTTCAGTCAGGAAGATTCAGAAGGGATTTATTGATGAGGCTGTATCTGAATTGTACCTGAGAGGATTATTAAGAAGGGAAGGGCATTCCATATACCAGTGAGGTATGCAAATGGGATGTCAAATATGTGGATGTGAAGAAGAAATTGGTTTGCCCATGATCTAGAGTTTTTAAAATGAAGCAAATGGTAGTTTAATCTAGAGATGTAGCTTAAGAATCTGAAGGCAGTGTAATGTGGAAGGAATCCTTGAATTCAGACAGAGCTGGACTAGCATCAAGGCCTTAGATAATGTCTATCCAGATAAACCATGGCAACTTACTTCACCTCTATTTCTCAAGAGAAACATGTTATCTAACTTGCAGAGTCATTATAAAAATGAAACTTATGTATGCATATCTCCAAACACAATGTAATGTCTGGTGAATTATAGATGCTTAATAAAGAGTGGACATTATTCTGTCAATATTGTATAACAGGATAAGAATTTACATAGTTCTGCAAGAATATATTGCATACTTTATGGGAAAGTACTATAAGATTAGTTTCTAAAGCTAGGAACTATTTGAAAAATAAGACAAGGAGATAACTTCTCAATCAGGACTACTCATTAACATCATATGGAGATCTTGGTAAATAGTAACACGACTAGGATTTATTCTAGAGCAACTAATTCAAATTTCTATTCCTGTTCCCTTAGTACCTATTAAAAGATTTCCAGGATTTCTAGCATACAGTCAGGGCTGACAACATTTGCTTTAGAAGCAAGCTACTACAACTAATATGAGAAATACAGAAGAAGATTTTAGGGTAATTTGTTAAGGATTTTCACTCTATTATAAAAGTAGACCCACATTTACAGATGGCTTTTCTGTTTCCTGCCATACTCTCCAGTGTGTCTGAAAGCCATACAGCAATCAACAGAACCTGGCATAATAAAGGTCAAATATATGTGCACTGAATGAAGCTGTGACAGACTCATTTTATTTCAATTCCCCACTAGAACAAAGTGTCAAAAGGAAAAACAGCATCACATGGATTCTATGTAGCAATATTTTAAATATTCAGACTTCAACTCTTGTTTTCTTCCTTAAAAACTATCTTTTGTATTAAAAGTTCAATGTGCACATAATATTCATAAGAGTAATTATAATGACTCATTAACTACATAAGAAAGTAAACATCATGAATCCAAATGTGCAAGGAAATACTGAAGACTGCTAGCACATATCTTTAGCTGTAGCCTCAATAACATTGAAGTAATACAGTCAGCAACCATTTTGAAAAACTGTATTCTAGACTGTCTTTTAACAAAATCCCTCACAGAAATACCTTGCAAAATTTTAGCATGTGTCATTTCCACAGTCCTATAATGTCTTTTATATTATAATTGATAACCCACTGCATATTGCTAAATTGCTAATAATCTTATAGAAGAACAATTTCATGTTCACAAGTATGAATAAGGGCACACTGAAATGTGCTGCAAGTAAAGAACACAGAAATAAGTTTTAACCAATGTCTTCTTAAAATAGGAAGGAATTTTAAAAATAATGTTGGAAAACATCTCACCCCCCAAAAAAGGAAATTGTTTACCTCTAAAAACTACCAGTGAAGAAGAAAAACATCTATTTGCTTCTTGCTCAAGCACCAGAAGAACTATTCAAATATCAAAGTTTATCTCAAGTACAGAGGCCTGGACTTGGGGGCTGTCTCCTATCTCTGTGGATATGGGCCAACCTCATTTAAAACTATAACAAACAGATGGCAAACTCTACAGTCTGCACAAGTACTAGACGCATTAAAATGCTACCAGCAGTCTCCTTAATGGCTCTTGTTTTGGCACGTGTCTACTCAGGTGCTTGAGTTTTCTGAGCCATGTATCTGTGTTGCTTTGTACAAGCAGGCTCGCCTTTGTACATGTATCTGTCATCAGAGTATTTACTATACATAAGACAGTCACAGCCATTAAGCTCTTTCTGATTCTTTCCCTTGTGGCTTATATAAATTATTTGTTTACACTGAGAGTACATGAAATTTTTTTAGGCATAATCTAGGATTGCATCTATCCAGGCTTCCTCTCAAATAAATTTTCTATAAATATTCAAACTCATATACACCTCTAGGTAACTACATAGTAAGCCATGTCTGTTGTGTTCACATAAACAGTCAATGCTGGTTAAAAGGCCTACTTCCTAACCAAAAAGGAACATGAAAATCATGTTCTAACTTTCTTTGGTTTAGTTCACTTCTCCCCTCACGTGGGGAAGAGGTCATAAATATTCTGTAAATGGAGTATCAGGGATTCATCATAGCTGTATCTTAAATTTTCATATGTATATACTTATTAGTGAATCAGTTTTATCCTAAAGACTTTCCTAAGGACTGAGCAGACCTTGATGAACAAAAGAAAAGTCACTGCTCTGAAGAAACTGCATTCAAAGAACAAACAAATATGAATTCTATCAGATACGAGTATATGAGGACAAACAAGGCCCATGGAAGGAGACAGAGAGACCGGGGCAGGCAATGCTGCCCTAGAAAGAAAGAAAGGGAGACATGTTTGCAGAGGAGACGTAAAACAATGGCTATTAGTAAATTAGGCAAGAAAGGACATTGTCTGAGGGAAGGACATTCAGAGAGGGAAAAGCAAGTGGAGACTCTGGAGAGAAAAGTGTGCCACGGAGAGTCGGAGGAGTACGAGCAGCGTGTGCCGAAGTGACACGGAGAGGGCTGAAGGACAACGTTGTGGAGCACTGGAGCTGTGGTAGCTAATTTTATGCCAGCCGGGGGATTCACTGAGACATTATTCTGGGTGTTTCCATGAATGTGTTCCTGACTGAGATTAATATTAAATTGGTAGACAGAGAAAAGCAAACTCTCCTCCTTAATGTGAGTTTTATTCTGTCAGTTGGAGGTCTAAATGAGGGGGAAAATAAGGCTAATACTCCTCTAAATAAGGGAGAATTCCACCTGCAAAGTGAGTGAATGACTTTGTCCTCCCTGTGAGTTCAAACTGAACCAGGTTTTCCTCGGTCAGGAACCTGTCAGTCTAAGGAACATGTAAGCTACACATCCAATCTCTGGATACTTAAGGCTTAGACTCTAAGTAGAATATACCATTGGCATCTGTGACTCCGGGTGGTTGAGTCAACTGCCATTCTCGGGAGCTGGCCTTCACAGAATCGCATGACCCTTTGTGGTTGTGTTTCTCTGGAGAAAACTGACTAAACAAGAGGCTTAGAAATCATATGGTCTACTTAACACCTGAAAAGATCATCCTCTTTTAGATGCTACCAGAAGACAGTGGGAGGAGGTGGGATCAGGGAGAGCAACTAAGATGCTAAATTATCTGGAATAATGTAGGGAGACAAAAATGGTGGCCTTTACTGGGCAGATAGAGATTCAGATCCTGATAAATAGTGAATCTATCTATCAATAGATATATATCTGAACTTGACCCAACAGGATTTGCTGATTAGGAACTGGGAAAAATGCCAAAAATGCTCTCTAGGGCTCTTGCCTTAAGCTAAAACATTACTATGTCTCATGAAATGAAGTGATTGTTGAAGTGGTAGCATTTCAGAAAAAATTTCAAACACTAAATAGAAAAGCTCTTGATTGTCTCAACAATTCTTACATCCTTCTGAATTCCACAGTCGACTAAGTTGTGTTGGGTCCTCTGTGAAATCGTAAAATACTCCATAATGATCATGTGTGTCTCCTCTGCCCAGCTCAGATTTCAGTACTGGCTACTTACTGATTTTGCCAAATTAGACTCTACTACCTGTGAGGTTTGATTAATCTAGCTGGTTCTTTGTTCACACTCTCAAATTGTTTGTCCAGTATATTTCTCAGAATAATTTATTTTGAGGCATATTATTATTCAAGTATCTCATTAATAGGTATAGTATATATTCTATGCCATAACTATTTCTAGATTATAAGCAGCTAAAAGGTGGATACCTCATCTAAGATAGACTGCAGAAATTATTCTAATAATTACATTTTCTAGGCCAACATTAGCTTATTATTACTCTAGCTAGTCACCCTATTTTATACCTCACTCAAAATAATTTATTTTGGTTTCATTATCCATACAAAGTGCTCCTATTTATCAAATTTGCAAACACCTCGATAGGAAGTACTATATTAAAATTTTGCTATAACCTGGAGGGAATTTTAGTGTATTTATACAAATGCAGACAAATTTACATAGTGAAAGTGAAATAATACATATACACTATTTATTTACCTGAAAGTGCAATATAACATAATTAAGGTATAAAGTAACTATAATGTTAAAGTATAGAACTTTTAAAACTTACCTATTTTATAGGTGCAATGTAATGGAAGGTTTTGCTTTTTTCCCAAAGGTTAGAAAGGTATATTTTAAGGAAAAAATATATAAAATAAATATTATGTACTACAAAACCATACCAATTAAAAGACATAGAAGAATGGAAAGAGACTAGGACTGAGGATAACAATAATTATGCTGTTGTTGATATGAAATCCCCAAAATCAACCTCTTAATATATTTTCCCATATTAATAAAAATAGACATTGGAATAGTTAATTCCTCATGTTTCTTCTGATTGACATTTATGAATGCTATTACTGAATAGACATAGCTATATGGGTATGTGTATAACATAGCTCTGAAAGAAAAAACCATTTACTCCAGAAAATTTTTCATTGACTATATTTTATACAAGTTCCATAGCATAAGTTGGTCAAAAGTAAGTACTTCTGCCATTATGAAAAAAGACATTAGTACATGGGTTCAAGTATCTCTTTAGTAACATATTCAGTCCTGAATACTAATTTTCAGCATATTATGTCAATAATGCTTTTTAAATATGTTTTTGGTTGAACATACCTAATTATTTTAAATATATCATAATTAATCATGTTATGCATATAATTTTCATATTTTCATAATTATACTTAAGTATGTTCTTAGCAAAACTGTGTAATCAAATAATTGCCATATGCAATTATATAATGTATATTATATAAACATAGAAGAAAATGCAGAGATGTACTTACAAAAGACATTTTATTTATACTTCCAGTTGTCTATCTTACTTAGTTTTAATTTTAATGATTTTTTGTGTATTTCAGATTACTAGATATCAGGAAGGAGTCTTTATTCTGAAAGGAAAAATTGGCAATAATTCCCCATAGAGATGATATATTATTAAAATATACTAAAACTGGAATTTTTGAGGAAAAATTACAGTAATGTATAATTTTTCTCAGATATTTAAGAAAAAATAAATTTATATTTTTCTCTTTAGTCTTAAGGCGCTTGATTATTCACACATTAATTTCTCTAAGAGCTATCTGCATTCCTTGTTCTATTAAACACTCAATTGCACAAACGTCAATACAAAATTATAGGGCCAGAAAAAATGAGAAATAAAATAAACTATAAAGACCATCAAGACACATCCACCTTATTTTCCACATGGAGAAAATGATGCCGAGAAATTTAAGTGATGTCACCTGGCCACAAAGCTGGTTCAAACAGGACACGAGCTGCCCCTCGGAGCTCATCCGGCCCAGGTTCTGCATTTCTACACCGAGAGCAGACTCAGCATATCACTTCAAGTACTATGTTCTAATGATCTGCTTTTGTTTTTAATGGTGCCTCTTTGGTTCTGATATTTCTGATCAAAGACAGCCTAGAACAGAAGCTAAGATATTCTCAGAATTGTTCAACATACAGCTTTTTAACAGAGTTACTTTTTTTCAACATTTGACCATTTTATTAAGGAAAGTTTGCCCTAATCCATCATAATGAGTACACATTATAGGTGGACTTGGTGAAATCTAGATGAATAATTTATTTAAAAATATCAACTAGATGTTTGAAGCATTTACTTTGAATTCATAAAATGTAAATATCTGTTCCATAGAATACAAAAATGTGTCATGTACTCATTTATATACCAGTGTATTTTAAATTCCCTGGTGTCCCCACCACAGGACTCCCTGAATGACAAGCTTTCTTTCTATTCATCTGTCTACTTATTATCTGTAGTGCTGTGAATGGTGCCTAGGAAATGCTGAGCTACATCCCGGACTTTTTCTTTATCAAACTTTACCAAGTTAGTTTGAGCCAGTGTCTTGCTAAATGGCCCAGATACATCTCAAACTTGTAGTCCTCCTGCCCTAGCCTCTCAAGTAGCTGGGATTACATGTGTAAACTACCACATCTGAATGAGTTTTTATTTATAGTAAGTTATATTTGCTCAAATATTTGTGAAAGAAAGAATCCATAGAGTTAGTAAACTGACATTACTATATATATTTTAATTGGGTCTAGCATAGATATTTTCTCTTAATTTTATTTAAAACCATCTGTACATTAGCTTTTGGTTATTAAGTAAAAGTTCTCTAGGGGCTCTATGGAATAGATTTCTTCTTGTTTTGTTTGTAATGAAGAATTCACAGAAAGCTATAAGTGATTAATGCCAAACCAATGATAAGGCTAAATTCTTTAATTGCATATTTTCTTAGTGGAAAATAATGCTTCCACTCAGAACTTTACCTACAGGAGACAAAAAGATGTATAAACAGACTGTACAGCTCAGAGATTCATGGGTTACTTTACAGTTATAACTTTGGTTTCAAGAGGATCAAAATATAGACCAGAGGAAACTCAAAACAACTTCATCTTCTATTTTCTATGAGCTAGATCACTCCTGTAGCTAACACTAAAATTGAAATAGATCCCGTGCTTACATTCAAGACTCACCATGCCATTCCCATGAACTCATTACTAGTTATTAATGAACAAAATAAAATACATACTCTAAACACATAATATGATTTTGCTATATCTTTTGAATTCAACATTTTTCAGTGTGCAAATTGCATTTACATTTCAAAAGAATAGCTCTAATTCTCATTCTGTCCACATTTCTGCCACACTTTAATTCCTCCCTTTTGGACGTCAAGCAGAGGTATTACCAAAAAAGCCTTTTAACTTAGAATTATGTTATACTGAATATTGTGATATTTTAAATGTGAAGATTTTTAATGTTTATAACATATAACCTTTAAGGACTGGATATTCTCAGGGATACTGAGTATTTACAATAATGATAACAATTATTATAAAACAATCATTAATAGGCAGCTATCGGTAAATTACACTATTCTGAATTCTCAGCATCAATAGACACAAAATCCTTATCCTGCACAAACCTGTGAATATAAGAGGAACAAAATGGTATACAAAACACAGCACAGAGGCATTAGGTGCTAAAAATATTTTTTAAATGAAAGAAATATTAAGCACATACAAGTTTTCCCAAATGCTGGAGAAAATATGAAAACTTACTTCCTGGAAGAGATGAATCTTAGAGTGTGCTTTAAATAAGGTACAAAATGGAGGTTCAGAAATTGCACACACACACGCTGATAAAGTCAGCTAGACGTGGTGGTGGTGTGTCATGTTTTCAAGAATATCAAGACTTCTAGGTTGATATGTAACAAATTCTGCCTCTTTAAATAGTATCAACAAATTCGTTTGAAAAAAATACCATCTTGTATTAGGCCAAAAAAGGGATGTGTAATTAGAGCCTATCTGACTTTTTGTTTGTCATGTCCTCAAATATAGGAACAGAGATAAGAAACTCAGAAGGGTGGAATGAGCCAGATGGCTCTGATGAGACTAGTTACAGATACATAATATTCAAAGACCGCTGAGTGAAGTAATTAGTGGGGTCAGATTAGAGATAATTTCAAATAGGAATTTCCATTTCTATATACTCTTTAGGTGAACTAGAGAAAGAATAGTATGGAGACAAAGGTGTGATTGATTTAAAATGCATCATCTTGAATAAAGTTAAATTTTCTTTGTACTAGAATTAATACTATTTGCCACATTTAATTACTAATATAATTCATGTCATCCACAGAATTTTAAAAGTGACAACACCTCACAGTAATGTGAGTATGTGAGTATATTTTTTAGGTAATTTATACTACAAGACACTCATAGAATGTTGACTTAAAATCCACCAAGACTGTGTTATTTATAATACCATATTCATTTCTAACATATGACTGTCTGATTAACATTTAATAATTACAGTTAAAAGAATTCTAATTTTTTTGCTAGGATTTACCCGGGTAATATTCCAAATGAACAGTGTACCACCCAGCTTGGTTAAGCAACTAGGACATGTTTCAGCTGGGAATATTTTTTAAACTTCACTTTATGAACATTTGGTGTCTCCTCTAACTGATATTTCAGTCTGTAAGAAATATATTATGCAAATTAGGAAATTAGTAAAAAACTACTTCTGATGCTAGTCATCATTACTGTATCTTATTCTCTGCTTCAGATCTGCAAAAACACAATAATGCAGTAACATCTACTAATGGACCTTTTGTTACTGCTTTTAATGGACAATATTTTATTGCAATGTTAAATTTGCTGCAAAACTTGATAATTTAAAATATCGTATATTTTCCTACACAATCTAACACAATTCAGTCTTTCTTATCCCAGGAGAAAAACAAAGCTACGATATATTGCAAATATATTCACTTGGGCTCCAAAGTTTCCATTTATTAAATATTCAGTGAAATGCAGTATCACCACAAGAGTTGTGAACTGAGTTCACATTTGTCAGTGAAAAACTGAAAAATTTTCCTTCTTCATACTACTCAGGACATTCCAAGCTTTAGGCATGCTTCTTTTCCTTTATCTAATTTAGCATCTTCCTATTTTTCATTACTCTTATTGTTGCTCCAGCACTAGTGCCAAAATCCCATTTCCAAGGTAGCAAGTACAGTAGAATTCATTGAGCTGGGGATTTAGCTCAGTGGTCCCTTGCAAGTGCAAGGTCCTGAGTTCATTCACTAGTAAAAACAAGGCCGAGATGGTAACCCACGCCCAGCAGCAATCAGTACCACATACCACAGTGTCAGGCATGGTGGCTCACACCTGTAATCCCAGCATTCGGGAGGCAGAGGCAGGAGGATTGCTGCAAGTTCAAGGCTTGCCTGGGCTACATAGTGAGTTCAAGGCCAGCCTGAACTACAAAACAAGACCCTGTCTCCAAAAAAAAAAAAAAAAAAGAATTCATTGCTCTAAGTCTGTAGCACAGCTCTTGACACTTGCTGCATACCTGTTCAGACTGTCACTATACTTCTATCAGTTAGCTCTTTGGTTTAAATGCAACAGCTCAATCATAAGCATTTCCATTTGAAATGCCTTCATGGATGCCTGAAGATTATGCACTGACTAAAACCTACTCATAAAAACTCAAAGGAAACCAGATCACCCAGTCCTTACCCATCATGGACTGAAAACAGAAGCTGCTGACTTTCTACATTTTAATAAAATCATTCAGAAATTTATCTTATGTATATTTTTGTTTGCTTTCCTTTGCTGGCTTTATCTTTGTATTTTGACAGCCATGGTACTGTTATAAAATCACTGACACAAAGCACAGAGTCAAAGTGAGAAACCCCGAGAGACCTACGACTTCTTTCTCAATAGTGAAACACCAAAATCATTACATAAATTACATTCGCTAGTTTAAGCTATATTTAACAATATATTTTTCTCATGTTAGTTTATAAGGAATTTGAAACAACCATATGCCACCAAAACTTTTCTTTGATATTTTTATATATTTTTTAAAAACTCTAAAATGTATAGAGAACTCACGTCATGGATGTGAGACCCAACTTGACATAAAAACAGTCATTTTGTTAAAGCCTCCACTTCGTATCCTGTAACTTCCCTGTGAACCCGGAACTTGTCTCCTTGGGAACTGTCCACCCAACCCATACGCGCAGCCGCAGATTGTGTGTTTTACTACTCTATGGTAACCAGTGATCTAATCGTTGCTATTGGCTTCTGTAAGGACTCACTTCTGCACTTGACAGTAAATGACCTAATCATTTCTGCATAGAAACCACCTGGCAACAGGTCAGGGGGTGTAGAATTTGCCTTTAAATACTATGTTTTACTATATTTTGTCAGCTTCTTCCACATGGAAGGACCGCCCTCGGCTGAGTAATAAAGCTCTTGGTTGGACTTTAAGATCATGTCGTGTCCTGAGACTCTCTCACGGTGGGACTTGGTCTGAACAATGGAGTTTTCCTCAGATTTCAACGGGCAACAGTTCCCTCTTCCTTGGTAACAGAAAGAGACCACTCGAAGTTCACTCTTGTGCCAGAGCAGGGGACTGAGGCCTAGAGTCCTCTCTGGGCACAGAGGAGAAAAGCAGCCCTCGGATGATCGTGTATTAGGGAAAAATTAAGACAGCTGAAGTTCAGTTGTTTACCAGACAATGTGACTAAGGGTTATTGGAAACCAGCTGAGTCCTGTGTTCCCCTGATTGCTTGTGATTCTACTTGGATGAATAAAAACAAGTGAGCTAAGGGCTCAGCATTCCTGTCTGCTAGAGGCACAGGAAGCCGCGGGGCTGCCCACACGAGGAGCTTCGTCCACATTCACCCTCAGTCAGCGAGAAAGAAGGAACAGCTGGGCCAGGAGAGTGGAGAGAGGCTACAGGAAGCACCCTGGCCGAGTCAGGGACCCAGGCAGCCCACGTACTTTCTAGATTGGGAAATTTCCAAACAAGAGTCTAGGAAAACTAGATTTTTTCTCTATTAAAATGTATTTTGTAAAAGAGGTATAACACTAGCACTCTGTCGTCCATCTTCGTATTTAATAAATCAGAAAGAACTATGTGTTTTGTAGGCTCAAATAGAGGCACAGGAGGACGGGAGATATAGCTCAGTGGTTCCAGCGCCTGTCTTGCAAGCGCAAGGGCCCGGGTTCCATCCCCAGTAACCAAATAACAATACTGGGCGTGGGGACTCACACCAGCAGCAATCAGTACCACATACCACAGTGCCAGGAGTGGTGGCTCATGCCTTAATCCCAGCACTCGGGAGGCAGAGGCAGGAGGACTGCTGTGATGTGAGTTTGAGGCTGAGCTCAGGGCCAGCCTGAACTACAAAAGCGAGACCCTGTCTCAAAAAAAAAAACCTAAAAAAAATAGAGACACAGGAGAACACACTATTCATTCTTTTTGTACTTATGTGAATATGTTATATAAAAAAAACAGAAAAACTACTTGAACTTTTGGCTTTTCAATAATCTTTTAGTGTCACAACTTTAAAAGGGTTTAAAGGTAACCAAAGAGAAATCATTATTACATCTTAATAAAAAGAATACAATGGAATATTTTTGAAATACAATACAGTACTTTAAAAGTTTGCTTTTATTTTATTGTAATCATTCTAAAATGTATTGTGTAGTTCCTTTTAGATTCTTTAACAAAAAAAGATAGAATTAAATATTTAGATAAAATTTATAAATGAGACAGAAGTCTGGAACATTGCCTTTCTGATGTAGTGACTTGTCTATGTCATTTAGCAAATTATTAGTGTACAGCACAAATCTACTATAATATGGAAAAGTACTAGGAAGCACAGTCTGCAAATTTAGGACAAGCAACAAATGCCAAACAGATTTTCCATCCTCATTTTTAGACCAACAGTCCACACTTTCATGAACAAAAATCCAGTTAGACTTTGTTAGTTTAATTAGCCTTAGGTACTCCAAGAATATTTAGCAACAGATCTCTTGCCTCCTGAAGTTTGGGACACAAGATTACTGTAAAAACAATTTGCTTTTAGGGCCTTTCTTTATTTCAAGATCTTATTCTGCATTATTCTGGTTTGGTTCTAAGAGTGGTTTGTTTCTACATTCTAGTCCGTCCATCTGCCTCTAATAGTCTTATTGTACTGTCCTGGACTATAAATGGAGAGCAAGAAAAACTTAAGTGACTTTTTTGGTGACAATAAAAGTAACTTAAATCGATAATATTACCTGGTTCTCTCATATATGAAATACTTTTGTTCAAAACGTAAAATTTGTAAAACTTTGGAAATTTCTACAAAAGAGATTTGGAATCTCAAAAGAAAAAATATTTTTAAAAAAATATATCAACTACTGGGTACAGTAGCATGGTATAGTGCCTGTAACCTCAGCACTCGGGAAACTGAGGAAGAAGGATTGCTGCAAGCTCAAGGCCAGCCTGGGCTACCTGAGACCCTGTCTCAAACAAAGCAAAACAAGTATATAGAGAAGTTAGATAATGTCTGCATAACTCTTTCAGGCCTCTGTATCTTGATCTTATAAAGTAAAAAAAAAAGGTAGTCTCACAAGATAAATAGAAATATTCCAAAAAAGTAAAGAAAAATGTTTCCCCTCTGCGCTTGATTTCCTTCTCAGTCTTGTCCAGAAGGAGTGTGGTAGAAGGCGCTGTGGCACACTGCCTTCATCCTGCTTCTGGGGGGGAGTCTCCTGTACATAGCTGTGTTTTGGTGTTTATGTGCATTTGTATGTGGAGAGTTTTTTTCAGTCAATTAGAATTTATCTTCAATGATATACCTTAGTACTCTTGTCTCTTATTTGTTTGTGTGGATTGTTTTGTTTTGTTTTGTTTTGCGGTAACGGGGATTGAACTAAGAACCTTGTGCTTGCCAGGCAGGCAGCAACACCACTGAGCTACTTCCCTGGCCCCATTGTTATTTTAATTTCATGTATTTATTGTAGAGAAGAAAACTAAAGTTTAGAGAAGCTAGGTACGAGAACCAGGGCCAGAATTGCTGACACTGGTACTTCTGGTAGAACTTGATAAGAGCTGAATTTTCAAGATGATTTTTTCAAATTTGCCCAATCAAATCCAAGGAAGCTCTTAAAATTGCAGTTGGTGTATTTTTAAAAAGCCAAAAAGCTAAAAACCAAAACAAAACAAAACAATGGATAGTAGAGTCCACACATAGAAGACAATGCCATGTCTTCATTCTCTGAGCAGAACATACCAGTGACCTCAAGTCTATTTCACCGAGTATAAAAAGTCAAATGTTATCAGGGAAAAACCTCAATTTCTATTTTACTGGTTATCTTCTCTAATATAAACTTCATCACCTAGCTTCAGTACTCATTGGAATTCATTTTAACTGAGAATGTTAGTTAGTGTCCATGAAAGAAAGATATGCCATAATAAACTTCCTTTGAATAATTGTACTTGTGAAACATGTCCTATTAAAATAATAAATGGGAAAAAAAAGTCTATAGAAGTTTAGAAATGAAAAGGGCAAATCAACAAAATTAAGTGGATAGCTTTTCCATGGCACACATGCACTGCTCTGGAATCTTCACTTGAACAACATTCAAATGATAAATGACAGAACTCATCCATTACTCAAATTCATTCGGGATCCTGTAATAATCATGAATGCCGGAGTTTTGACAATGTGACTGTAATATTTTTATATTATAAATTCCAGGCATGTATTTCTGACTCAGTTGAATTAGTCTTTATCTTCACTGAAAAAAAAAAAAGAAATATTTGGATCAATAAGTTTTGCACACACCTGTAGTAGTCTCTATACCAGCACTGCTCCAGTGTAAAAGGCATTGTGTTCAGAAGTGAAACAGTAACATTCATTTAAATATTAAATGATTTTAAAACAGAATCTTTTCTTTGATTTCCACTTGTGGGGGAGAGGGGTAGTGCTGTAGATCCAACATTGGACTTTGTGTAATAAAGGCAAGCATTTTACCACTGAACTATTTTGCTAGATCATTTTCCTTTTAGTTTTATGTTGAGTCAGGATCTACATAAATTGCCAAAGCCAGACTCAAATTTAGAATCCTCCTAACCAGTGCCTCCTGATTAGCTGGAATTTTAGGTTTAGGCCACTATCCCCATCCTTTTCTAACGTACTCCTGAGATGTCTACACACCTGGGAAAGACTACTTAAATATCCAATCTTAATTTTTGCAATTCTTCATTTATTTTGAGGAGCAGTTTCTGGTTTTGCTCGTCCAACACATTTTTCTTATGTAATCCACGATGTGTTTGTAACTAATCACATTTTGTGTATGAGCAGGTAAGACAGACATTACAAACTATTCTGATTCACACAGCTATTAATCACAAACACCAGAACCCATATCAAGATATTTCCATTCGTTGTCTCCAGGCCCACGCCGGAGGAGCGCCCAGGGACTGAGGTTGGCAGCGGGCGGCTCGGGAAACGGCGAATGCAGCACCGAGTCTGCGTCACTGAATCTGCGCCGGGTTTGGAGTTTGCTTGTCTCCAGGCCCACGCCGGAGGAGCGCCCAGG
>PVIR01032569.1:0-18494 GCA_004026965.1 Petromus typicus
AATGAAAGGAATAAAATGGCAAAGAGCATGGTTTGCTTTTCGTAGTATCCAGTAATCCATGACTGATTTCAAAGGGAGTGTTGCGGGGTATCTTCCTGTGCTCTCGGTCATGCAGTGGCTTCTGGGGCCAAAGGTAGTTCCAGAGTCTGGAACAAACCAGCACTCCTTGACAGACAGCTTTTCTAAAGGCTGTCTGTGACTTCGTAATATATTCCAGGCTTATCGTTATGAAACAGCACTTTGAGTTTAATAATTTTTTCATTGTTTAGTGTATTAGTCCGTGTGTGTTGTATGTAGTGATCAGACTTC
Organism: Petromus typicus; assembly: GCA_004026965.1. Taxonomy (NCBI): domain Eukaryota; kingdom Metazoa; phylum Chordata; class Mammalia; order Rodentia; family Petromuridae; genus Petromus; species Petromus typicus. The sequence continues at coordinate 310 of PVIR01032569.1, forward strand.
CTGTGTGGAGCCGGCACATGTGCACAGCACATCCTCATCCCTTTTCTCATTCCCCTTCCCTCCTTTTTCCTTTCCCCCCTCTCTCTCTCTCTTCTTTTTTTTTACATTTGCAGTACATATTGTTTACATTTTAAATATTTTTTGTATGAGTTCTGGTTCTATAAGAGGTGATTATATTGGAGGAGCTGTACAACATCTAGTTTATGTTGGATACCATAGTTCAAAGGTAGAGGCTTTCCTGTTTTCTCTCAGATGAAAGTGCTGGGTCTTAACATCTTTAAAAATATTTAGGGAAATCAGTGTTTTGATCTGAAGAAATGGTGGTAAAATTACAATGGTGGGAGAATTTCCATGACATTAGTGTTTAGTTGCCTAAGATTGTTGTGACATGTAAATAAAACTTTTATTACATTTTTATATTTCTTGATTAAAATAAGTGATGTAATTCTTTTGTCAGGAAGTGGCTGTTTTTGTCTTTGATAAAAAGCTGATTGACAAATATCAGAAATTTGAAAAGGATCAAATCATTGATTCTCTAAAACGAGGAGTCCAGCAGTTAACTCGACTACGACACCCTCGACTTCTTACTGTGCAACATCCTTTAGAAGAATCAAGGTAAATTTTTGCAAAAACCTATATATGACTTCCTGAATGAAAAATAACTTTATATCTGAAGTCTGTTTGAGAACATCAGGGAAAAATTCTTACTAAAAGGTAAGTTTTAGGGGCCTGTTTTCCTGAGGTTTATTCACACTGTCTACGTGTATGTCGCTTTCGGAATATCACGAAGCCTGCTCTTGTTTGCCAGGCGTCTGTGTCTGAGTGCCTGCCACTCTGTCAGCACTGGAGTGGTCAAAGTGGAGGACATAAGAGAGGGGTGGGGTACGGTCACTGCTTGAAAGTAGCTGTCTTTGCTCATCTGCTAGAATTTCTTGTCCCTTTTTTATTGATTCATTGAGGGCCAATTGTGTATGTGTAGTAAAAGCTGCTGTAGACAGTTTTAACCTTCGCTTCTAGCCAGCCTGTCAATCCACAGACCTCAGTTAGTTTCCCAGGTATTTTTCTTAAAGATGAATTATAAGTGAACTTGGGAGATGTTGCTGAGAATGGCCAAAGTGAACCATATGTAATTTTGACCAGACTGTCAAGTTTGTGGTGCTTTCTTTCATAGCTGTGTAAACCTTTTGCACATTATTTATAGCATCCAATTTATTTTTTCTTCCTTGGCAGATTGTATTTCCCTCTCAGTTTGGAAGATCTTTTTAATGAGGTGGTTTGGGGTTTATGTTCTGTGGTCCTTCAGATTTTAATGATGAGAAAGAACAGTCAGTGGGGGGACACAGCTGGCAGATTCCGTGTGTCCTATCTCCCTTCGGACAGGATAGCTTTGCTTTTATCTATTTTATAGTTTGGGTTTCTGAAAAATTATGTTAAACTCTTCAGTAACCCCTTCTCCTTTTTATCAATCCGAAAGAAAAATATAAGCATTTACCATATGGGGAACTGTGCTAAATGATCTACATTGTTTAGTTAAGTCTTACAATTACATAGAATGGAGATTAATTGCATGGTATTATGTGGCAAAATGGAATTATTCATCAGCCTGATTGCTGAGCCTTTTTTTTCCCCCCTTAACTCTACCATGCTGTACATGCTTGGAAATATGTTCTAATGTCACTTACTATAAAAATACCTATTATTTTATGTCTATATGTCTCATACCTCATAATTACATTTTAAATTTCTTAAGGGAGAAAAACTGAAGTGTTAGTTTCCTCTGTCCCTGGAGTTTCTTTTAATAGTTTTTTAAACATCCTATTTTTTAAAAATAGGAATTTATTGGTGATTAGAAACAGATAGTTTGGAGATTATGAATTCTTTTTTTTGTTGTTGTTGTTTTAAATTAAATTCTTTATTGGTGCATTTTATATACACATCATGACCATACTCAACATTGGGAATTTGTACCAGTAGATGACATGAGTTAATTCTCATTTTTACCCATTCCTCTACCCACCCTGCAACCTTCCCACTCCCTATAGACATATGCTTTCTTTTTTTTTTGTAACATATTTTTTCTTTCCTCTCATTACTTACATGAGACTATGAATTCTTTATTTTGAGACAAGGTCTCACTTTGTAGTTCAGGCTGGCCCTAAGCTCAGCCTCAAACTCACATCACAGCAATCCTCCTGACTCTGCCTCCAAAGTGTTGGGATTGCAGGCATGAGCCACCATGCCCGGCACTGTGGTATGCGGTACTGATTGCTGCTGGGGTGGGTCTCCACACCTAGTATCCTATGTGGTTACTGGGGGATCGAACCCAGGCCATTGTGCTTGCAAGACAGGCGCTGGAACCACTGAGCTAAATCCTCGGCCCCAAGAGATTATGAATTCTTAATTGTTAGATTTTAAAAATTATAGCAGCATTCATGTACAGTACATTAGTAAACTTTAGAAGAAGGAAAATAACTTCCAGTTTCGAATAGTATTGAGATGGTACTGAAATTTTCCAAAGAAAGTCTGAGAGTAATCCAAATGAAAATTCAGACTTGGTAATGTATGTAGGTATGACACAGAGGCTATAATTGAAACCAAGAAGAAAACTGAATTTTGGGGGACATGAGTGAAAAGAATAGCACAACAAGGAAAGAACCTTCAAATACAGTGTGTGTGTGTTTGGGGGTTGGGGGTGGATGCCAAGAAAAGAAAAAGGCGAGATGACTGTTCTATGGCTGGTGAAAACTTGGTAGTATGTCATGAAAGCCAGAGTCTGTAGAAAAGGACCCACTAACATTGGGGACCACAGAATAAAAGGGAAATGGGGACCAAGAACAATCCATTACATTTTGCTAGTAGGAAGTGGTTAGTGACACTTGATAATTTTAGTAGGATGGCAGTTTGAGACCAGAAAATGTGAAGGAGCTCAGCAAGGCGGACGTGTGAATGAAGTCCTGTGTGAGTAAAGAATTAACCTTATGAGGAGATGAATTCTAGCACAAATGAAGCCATTCACTCATGTTAAATGAACTGTGCTTTTTGAAGTGGAAAATAGCTACTAGGTAAGCAGTGTATAAAGGAGACTGTGGAATAAGGAGTTAAATAAGAGAACCATGGGTCAGGGATTTAGCTCAGTGGTTCAGGCTTCTGCCTTGCAATCACAAGGGCCCAAGTTCGATCTCCAGTAACCACATATCCCAATGATGACTCATGCCTGTAATCTCAGCACTCAGGAGGCAGAGGCAGGAGGATTGCTGAGTTGGAAGTTGAGTTCAAGACCAGTCAGAGCTACGAAAGGAGACTTTATCTCAAAAAAAAAAAAAAAAAGACTGTGAATAAATGTTCTTGAATGTTGAAAAATAAAGACAGCACAGTTACAGTATTTTGTAGTTTGTGACTTAGTAACAGGAAACTGTAGTGATTGTTTACCTAGTAAAGGATAATAAGTATTTATTGTTGAGGTGGCTGAGGAAAGAAAGGAGGCTGTGATTCTAGTCAGTGGTCTTTGAAAGGAAGTAGCACTTGTGCTGCAGTGATGACGAGAATGAATATTCATGCAAGAGTGTAAGGCCTGGGCCGGGGAGTTAACTCAGTGGTTCTAGCGCCTGTCTTGCAAGCACAAGGACCCGGGTTCTATCCCCGGTAACCACATACCATACTGGGCGTGGAGACTCACGCCCAGCAGCAACCAGTACCACATACCACAGTGCTGGGTGTGGTGGCTCATGCCTGTAATCCCAGCACTTGGGAGGCAGAGGCAGGAGGATTGCTATGATGTGAGTTTGAGGCTGAGTTTAGGGCCAGCCTGAACCACAAAGTGATACCCTGTCTCAAAAAACCAAAAAAAAAGAGTGTAAGGCCTTAGAGTTTGAAGCATAATCATGTGGATTTTGATAAGACCAGAGGTGGTTTTAGGGTCAGGATGGAGGGGAGCAAATGATATTTGCTAGAATCCTGAATCCTGGGAAAGAGTATTCGAGCAGCTTTGAGTGCCTGCTATCCCCATGTTATGCAGCTGAGTGCTGGGTGAACTGAGCAAGATGGTGGCCTTTGTAGGACAGTGTGACTCTTTTCCTCCTTTGTCCTAAGTGGCACCATCTCCTTATATGCATCAAGCATCTGCATTTAAAAAAATGGGTTCAAAGCAGAAGAAAAATTATTACAGTGTTCCAGATCCATGAAACTGTAGCATGAATTCTTGTTATCCTGGGAAGAAACTTGATTTGGCCTGTGCCAGAGCCCTGAAGTGCCGGCCTTGAAATGTGAGAGCCCGAGGCTCAAATGCTGGGCAGTACAGCTGTAGAGAGCATTTACTGAGCATGAACATGTAATACTTTGTCACGTACTTTATGTGATTATCAAATTGGATCTTCACAGTAGCCCTTCATGGTGCATCTGTTAGCACCATTTTACACGGGCAAAGTGAGTCTTAGAGATACAGTGTCCAGTGTCACAGGCCAGGGCACAGAAAGATGGCCTGGCGGTTGGACATCAGTCTTCAAGGCCTGAGCTCTTGATCAATACTGTACATGTCTGTTGAATGTCAGTATCCAACAGTTTCTGAATTTGTTCACACTGAAAAAGAGTATTAAAACTGTTGATGGTTTTCAAAATGGTACATAAAATAGATAAAAGCTGATTGAAGCAAGAACTGAGAAATGGACAGTATTTCCTTTGCCGTGCTCCCGATGAGGCATCTCTAGGAAAGCTGCAAGTTCCTTCGAGCATATTCTGAAAATTAAAGCCATAGAAGGAAAGATACCCCAGGTGTTTGTAGCAATATTTTATAGCTGTCCATCAGTGTCTCATAGTCAGTATCAATCATTTGAGAAAGCACAGTTGATATATTTTATATCCTGACTTCTTAAGTTTTCAAAATATATAAAAAATTGTGACAATAGTTGGTTTAAGAAGCCTGAGCAATTTGTCTATTATGATTCCTATACTCTTGACTCGGTTGGTATGTTTTATGCTGAAATTTACAAATTTTAAAAGTCTACCTCACTGGTAGTATGCATGCTTCATTTTGATTATGTGTGAGAATGACAGTAATGACATTTTTTTTTTTTTAAACAGGGATTGCTTGGCATTTTGTACAGAGCCTGTTTTTGCAAGTTTAGCCAATGTCCTTGGTAACTGGGAAAATCTTCCTTCCTCTGTATCTCCAGACATTAAGGATTATAAACTTTATGATGTAGAAACTAAATATGGTTTGCTTCAGGTAGGTATTTTTACTCAACATGTAAAGAGTTTTCTCCTAAATTTTTTTTCTGGGTATTTCAAACTTATCCATGTAAACTAGTTTGTATAAAACTTTGCTTTTTGTCACTAATTTGAAAATTATTTTTATGCTCTAGGATTGTTTTTGTGGTTTTTTGTTAAATTTGTGTTTAAAATATAAATTTAGAGCTAGGTATGGTGGCTCTCACCTGTAATCCCAGCACTTGGAGGCAGGGGCAGGAGGATTGCTGCCATTTCGAGGATAGCGTGGGCTACATAGTAAGTTCAGGGTCAGCCTGGACTACAAAATGTGAGCCTGTCTCAAAAAACTAAAAACAAAATACCTCAAAAAACTAAAATACAAATTTAGTATATTAAACTGATAACCCTGGTGATCTTCCAGGAAGAGCATATACTGGCTGGTGGATGGGGTGAGTCCTGCATGAATTTTAAACTATGTAAGTTCCCTCTATAAACAAAACATTCAGTTGAAACAAGTATTTGGAGGAGGTGTGGTGCTGCACAGCTGTGATGTCAAGCACTGGAGAGGCTGAGGCCGGGGACTGCCCGCAGTTCAAGGTCAGCCTGGGCTGCATAGTGACTCCAAGGCCAGACTGAACTGCAGAGGGAGACCTTATATCCCCCCTCCCCAAAAAAGTCGTCTGTAAGAATAAAATAGTATTGGGGCTGGGCATTTATCTCAGTGGTTCTGCACCTGCCTTGCAAGTGCAGGGCCCCAGGTTTGATCCCCAGTAAACCACGTACAACAATGCCAGGCGTGGAGACTCATGCCCACCAGCCATCAGTACCACATACCACAGTGCTGGGTATGGTGGTTCACGCCTGTAATACCAGCCCTTGGGAGGCAGAGGCAGGAGGATTGCTGTGAGTTCAAGGCTAAGCTCAGGGTCAGCCTGAACTACAAAAGCGAGACTTTGTCTCAAAAAAAAAAAAAAAATTGTATAAACCTTGAAAAAACTTTCAATATCAAAAGGTTTGGTTAGCCTTTTTATATCTCTGCTTCTTCAGATTTTCCTTTGTCTGCTTGTCAGAGTCATATCTTCTACTCCATGGACAGATTTACAGTAGATTCTTAGTTCCTTGAATACAGAGATAATTTATTTTTTAACAGCATCATTAATATATAATTGGCTCACAATAAACAGCACATAGGCAACATATATATATATATATATATATATATATATTTTTTTTTTTTTTTTTTTTTTTTTTTTTTTTTTTTTTTTTTTTTTTTTTTACATATAGCCGTCCTGCTGGGTCTGAGGTAATACAGCCATTGGGGTTTTGTTTGGCATTCCCTTAATGATTAGTGAGTTCGAGCATCTTTTTCTGTGCTCGTTGGCTGTTGTGTCTTTTGGAGATACATGTGTTTGTTTAGTCGTTTGTCCACTTTGAAGTCAGTTGTGTTAGTTTTGTTTGTGCGTTGCTGAGTCATAAGATTCTTTATATGTTCTGGATATTAACCTTTTATCAGATATGTGGTTTCGTCCCATTGTTTGGGTTTCCTTTTCGCTCTGTTGATTGTGTTCTTCAAAGCACAGGCCTTTTTTTTTTTTTTAATTTTGATAGTCTATTTTATGTACTTGTCCATTTATTACCTGAGATTTTGGTGTCATAGTTAAGTACTCAGTACCAGAGTCAGTGTCATGAAGCTTTTCCTCTATTTTCTCCTAAGAGTTTTATGGTTTTCAGGTCTGAGATTTGGTCTTTGATCCACTTTGCACCTACCCCTCCCCGTTTTGTGCTGGGGATTGAATGAAGGGCTTTGTACTTGTTAAACATGCATTCTGCTGCTGGGCTACACCACAGCTCCAAGTTCATGTTTATAAATGGTAGCAGGGTCCAGCTTTACTCTTTGGTACGTAGATATATTTTTAGTACTCTTGTCCAAAATCATTTCATTGTGTATAGAGAGCCGTGGTCTGGGATCCTGTTTTTGTCTCATTGTTTTGCATGCCTATCTATGCTACAATCCCTCTGTATGGATAATTGTAGCATTATAGTAAGTCTCTGAACTTTTTTCCAACTATAAAATGATTCCAAAGATTAACTGATATAATTATATAAAAACATCTACCAAATCAGCACATGAAACATGTAGTAAATACAGGGTTTTTTCCCACCAGGAATGGGTACACAGGCTGAGGCAGACGGATCACAAGTTCAAGGCTAGCTTGGACTAATTGCAAGGTGACACAGTGAGACCTGTCTCAAAAGCAAGTTTATATACCAACAAATTTATATAGCACATTAGTGACAATATTTGAGACCTGTCTCAGAAACAAGTTTATATACCACCCACAATTTGAAGTCACGTGCCAGCTGTGTGACCTGTACAAATTCAGTCAACCGATGTCTCCTAAACTGTGCAGCACTTTTTACACTTCACTGTGGACTTGCCCTCGTGTTGAAAGTTGTAAGTAAATCATTGACAGCTTAAGTTCAGCATAATTCTGGGTGCTACGGGATAGCAGTGAACAAAACAAAACTGTGCCTTTTTGAAACAGATGCTCTCATGGGAAACAGGCAGTAAAGTAGATTTTGTTAAATGACGTGGAGAAAATTAGAGGAAGGAGAGAGGAGTGGTTTGAATGATAGACGTTTTTGAATGAGGTGATAAAGATATATGACTAAAAAGGAGACTTTTTTTTTTTTAAAAAGGCCTTGAAAATTCAAAGAGTCGTTTTTTTTTTGTTGTTGTTGTTGTTTTGTTTTGCATTGAGGATTGAACTCATGACCTTGTGCTTCCAGCCAGGTGAGGAAACCACTGAGCTGGACTCCCAGCTTCAAAGTCTAGAGTCTGGTGCTCGCTTTGGCAGCACATATACCAAAGTCTAGAGTCTAGAAGAAAGAATGACATAGGCAGAGGAAGTGACAGGCACAAAGCTTCTAAGACAGGACTGTGCCTGACACGCAGGGACAGTGACCTACGTGCCGAGCTAGGGAGGACTGAGCAAGAAGGCCCATGTGGGAGAGAAGACTGGGGACCCTTGGAGGCCAGGCCTGGAGACCGGAGGGGAGTTGGGGCTCCACCCTGAAAGGGAAGCCTTCAGAAGGTGTGAGCAGGAAGTGGCCCGACCAGAGTTGGGGTTAACACGTCTCTCCAGCTGAGGAGAAGGCGAGGGCAGAAGCGTGGAGCATGGAGGTGAGGTAGGTGCTGCCGCGGTGACTGTGGCTGAATAATGAGCAGGGACCATGGGAAGATTGGGTCACGTGCTAAGTATATGATGGTGGTGGAAATAATAGCATTTGCTAGTTGAGAAACGGGAATACAGAATTAACTCATTTTTGTCCTAAGCAACTAGAAAAATAAAATGATCGTCAAAGATACAGGCGTGACTAAAGGGAGCAAGAATTGAATTTTGGAGAGAAACTCAGTTTGGGATTCTCCGGAGATTGTGCTGTTTATAGGACACTTGAGGAAACCGTCAGGAGAGCAGTGAGGTTAAGTGTAGCCTCAAGAGCAGAGGCCCAGGCCGGCCGCCTGGGAGCAGGCAGCATACAGGTGATCAGGGGGCGGGGGACGCTGGGAGGCCGGTGAGATGGCAGCCTGCTGTGATCTAGGCATTGCATCCAGGGGTTTGGGGACTGCGGAGGAACCAGCAAAACAGACTGAAGTGCAGGGGCCAGTGGAGTTGGAGGAAAAGCAGGAATAGTGTGTCCTGAACTCGGGAGGCATCAGCTTCCAAAAAAAGCATTTCTTTCTGGAAACAAATCTAAGCTTCCACCTTAATAACAGACTCTGTAGTAATCTCAGGTATAAATATAAAAATTACCAAATATTAATCCACTGTGACAGTAAGTGAACCTCAATTTAATATTTAGAAACTGAACACAGTACTATTCAGAAAAACTGAATTTCAGTATGAAGTATAACTATGAAAATCTTCATATTCTCTATGTAACTTGAGGATCAAAAATTCCCTCATATTTCAGACTCTGGCCCTGAATAAATACAGACAGCAAAAAGTATTTACTCTTGACTTTTGCGTACATGTATATAGAAAGGAATATAGTAGATTCAGTAATTGTTCTTTTGTTTTATAATCAAGTTTTTCCCACTAATGTTTAGATTGTCCTGGCCCCTGAGAATGTCTCTTCATTTGTGATAAAACTTGCCTGCTAGTTGACATACAGAACTCTTACTGGGAGAACCAGCAGTAATCAGAATTTTTACAAGACAGTTTACTGTTGCACTTAAAAGGAATTTTATTTAAAATAACTTTACATTTACAGGTTTCAGAAGGGTTGTCATTTTTGCACAGCAGTGTGAAAATGGTTCATGGAAATATTACTCCTGAAAATATAATTTTGAATAAAAGTGGAGCCTGGAAAATAATGGGCTTTGATTTTAGTGTGTCGTCGACCAATCCTTCTGAACAAGAGGTAAAAAATGTTTTCATTTTTCCGTTTTTTAAAGCCATGGAAACTGGTGCTTACACCTGGAATGGCCCAGAGGATTTATTACGCTGATGAATGTGTACAAATCCATGTGCTAGGACAGGATATTTATAGTTACAACTTGAGGGACGTTTAGTACTCTTCAGCTCATTAGTTCTATAGACGTTAATATTACTTCAGAAAAGGGTGCCGGAGTTAAATGCTTTGCACCTGTGGTGTTAAGTAGCTGCCGGCACGAGTGAACAGTGGTCTGTGCGTGACTGTCCGTTAGGCGGCTGGTACCACTGGGGGCACAGCAGACCCATCACTCTTAGCAGTCTTTTCACTAATACAGGTTATAAAAAGTCACCTGATGGGACAGGTGGTTCAAGCTTTCCTGCAGTGAGGCATGCAGATTACAGCGCCGTTGTGAGCAGATTAACTCTCACTACAGTCTTTTGGACCTGTTAACTAAATCACATAGTGGAAGAACGAGGTTTCAACCAGTGGTCTCTACTGGGTCCTAAACTTGAAGCCTGGGCATCATAAAACATGTGCCAGCCCTTTGCCTGGACGCACTGCATTTTGCAGTGAGAATTTGTTTTCTGGAAGAGACTTCAGTAGTCTCGGAGTTACAAGACTTCTTATCAGGTTATCACATGTGTGTTCCAGATTTGTGGGTTTGGTGATTTTAGAACTGAAGGTGGCATTTTACTCGTGCAAGTTAGTTAGCACAGGTTTAAGGATAGATTACTGAGGCTTGATAATGGTTTCTTTGACTGAATATTGAGTCCGTGTCATCTCTTTTCTGTCTTACAGCCCAAGTTTCTTTGTAAAGAATGGGACCCAAATTTACCGTCGTTATGTCTTCCAAATCCTGAATATTTGGCTCCTGAATACATACTTTCTGTTAGCTGTGAAACAGCCAGTGATATGTATTCTTTAGGAACTGTTATGTATGCTGTGTTTAATAAAGGGAAACCTGTGTTTGAAGTCAACAAGCAAGATATATATAAAAGTTTTAGTAGGCAGCTGGATCAGGTATTTGTCTGTTTATATTTGCTTGGGTTAAAAATGTAATAAAATTTCTTTTTTTTCTAAAATTTAGTCAGAAAATGCATAGAGTAGTGTGTCATTTCCATTTTGCTTGAATTTCTAGTTTGCATTACTTTAAAAAAGTAATTTCTGTAAGTAATGAACCATTAGTTCAAATTTGTTACTACAACTTTAATCAGCTTTTACTACTGTGAATATTGAAATATGTTCTGAAATGATGGGCATTTTGTTTTGGATTGGAAATAATTTGAGGTAATTACTAAGGATAAAGATAATCTTGTAACAGAAAATTTAGCTTTTTTTTTTTTTTTTTAGACAGAGTCTCACTTTGTAGTTCAGGCTGGACTACATAGTGAGTTCAAGTCTAGCCCAAACTACACATTGAGACCCCTGCCTCAAAACAAAGAAACAAAGAAAGAAAATTTAACATTTTGTTCAGTCACACTGAGTAAATGACTTGAGATAAGTGTGTATCTGCTTAAATATTTTATTCTCATGTTTAATGTTGTCATTTTTTGGAATAGTTGAGTCGTTTAGGATCTAGCTCACTGACAAGTATACCTGAGGAGGTCCGTGAACATGTGAAGCTGCTGTTAAATGTAACTCCAACTGTGAGACCAGATGCAGATCAAATGACAAAAGTGAGTATTTGTGGATCTCTATGTAGCTGGTGGGACGGAAGTAAAGAAAAAAATTAAAAATAAATTAACTTCATCTAAATCAAGGTATTAGCTTATTCCTTAGATGACATCTATGTTTTTGAGCATATTAAATACACAATTTTTTTTAAACAACAGATAAATACTTTATATATATAAGTGCTGTGACAGAAAAATTTCAAAGCTAAGAGTCACAATTACTTATGGGGACATTCTGGACTCTCAGAAAAGTCAGAACCTTCTATGTCATTCATATAAACATTTTTCTTTCTTTCTTTCTTTCTTTGAGTGAACTCACAGCAATCCTCCTACCTCTGTCTCCCAAGTGTTGGGAATACAGGTGTGAGCCACCATGCCCGGCACTGTAGATTGTAGAATGATTACTGGTGGGCGCGAGTCTCCACACCCGCATCCTTGTATGTGGTTATGGGGGATCGAATCCAGGCACTTGAGCTTGCAAAGCAGGCACCAGAATCACTGTGCTAAATCCCCAGCAACATGAGTTTTAATAAATAGTACTCTTATGTTTTTGAGATATTTTACTTCATCTTTCAGAGTTAAAAAGTTATTACATGTCTAACTCACAGGTAGTAATTATGAATATTTGCATTTGAAAAGAAAAATTATTTTCTTATTCTGAGATTTATAATTAGACCTTCTATTATACTAGTCTTTACCATTTTACCAAATGTTCCTGAATAATTTTTTTAAAACATTATGGCAGTTTCAGATGTGAGAAGTACTTCCAACATTATTTTGCCCAGTGTTAATGAAAATAATCTGTTTCCTTATTTTTAGATTCCTTTTTTTGATGATGTTGGTGCAGTCACACTTCAATATTTTGATAGTTTATTCCAAAGAGATAATCTTCAGAAATCACAGTTTTTTAAAGGATTGCCAAAGGTTCTACCAAAACTGCCCAAGGTTTGTTGTTGACCAATTTCTTCTTATAGTCAGTATTTTTAAATTGAAGGTCTACTTTGGCTCTTCTAAGAAAATAAAGTTAACTTTTGCCTAAGGTACCTACATGAATATAAGAGACTGCAGGTTAAAGCCAAAAGTTTTGTTTTGGTCCTGAAATAAATAGGACTTAAAAAATTGGGAGGATGCCGTCCATGTCAAGGCAGCAGTTGGACATGAAGTCAGAAGGGTAGTCTATAAACCGATGTGGAGGTGACTGAGCATAGTTAAGAGGGTACCTCAGCACAGATACTAGACTTTCCATTTCCTTTAGCTCTTCTCTGACTTACTAATTTGTGTGTTTAAAACAGTCTAAAAATGTTGATGAATGCTAAGGGAAGTACTGAATGGAAAGGTGTGTTTAACAATAAACCATTGGTTGGTTACATCGGTTGCCTGCAATTGTCTCGCCCAGTAAAGAGGAAGCTAAAATGTTATTTCTGCTCTCTAGCTTATTACAGTAAATACAGTTAGGGTTAACATGTACAGAACAACAAGTTACCATGTAAGACAGTGTTTAAATTGTGATATAAGTTGTAGGTAGAGTTAGGAGAGATACATCAGTGGAGACTGGTTAGGGAAGGTTTCCTGAAAACAGGACCACACAACCCCCTTTACCCTGGGCATTCCCAGCTTGCGCTCTTGGTCTTGGCACAGTTAACAGTAGTGCTCATGTTTTTCTAAAAAGTATACGAATGTCAACATGAATTAAATAGTTTGCCTAAAGGGATTGGATGCTTCCTACTTCACTGTTAATTCTAATGGCCTAACATAAATTTGGTTTTCATAGAAACATTTTTGCTTTTCAGCGTGTTATTGTACAGAGAATTTTGCCTTGTTTGACTTCAGAATTTGTAAATCCCGACATGGTACCTTTTGTTTTGCCCAATGTTTTATTGATTGCTGAGGAATGCACCAAAGAAGAATATGTCAAATTGATTCTACCTGAACTAGGCCCTGTATTCAAACAGCAGGAGCCTATCCAGGTATGTTTTAGGCATTTTTGCATATTTAGCTACTGTTGTTCATGATAATGACCACTACTGGGAAGTGAATATAGCTTTTTAAAAAATTCAGGTATGTATAAGAGATTTTTCTTTTTTTTATTAATTAGAAAGCTTTTTGCATATGTTTGAACCATTCCTAAAGTTAAAATGAAACCTTTCAGGAAATGTCTTTGACTGTCTATAAGTTGCAAATACATTGCAGTAAAGTTTTGCACATGTTCTGTTCTCATTGACTTTATTGAAAGTTGTATGTTTGGGAAAATAAGTACTGATTTTTCTTTAGTACTTTTAAGTATTTTTGTTTGAATTGTTATTCCAATCTAATTCATAGTTGATTTGTGCCAGTTTGCACTCTTTCTTTCTTGCTAATACTTTCATCAGAAGAAGAAAATATTTAGACAGCCATGGAAATAATATGTGTACGTGTTACAGGTGGAAAAGTTATTCTCTCATGTGAACTCTGTTAGAATATGTATTTGCCAGGCTGAAGGTCGTCCTAGATTTGAGCAGAGGTATCACATGCCTGCATTTGAATATGGGCTTCTTAGATTGGCCATTACCATCTTAAAGCTTCTATTTCCTCATTTCTAAAATGAAAAGAGTTGGAGAAGTGACATGAAACTTTCTGGCACAGAATAAATATCTTGTGTTCCTGCCATAGTAGGGCATAGCTTGCCATTCAGCCACGAACTGCCTGGTGGGTAAGCTTTGCACTCCTTCCCCTAAAGACGGGTCCTGAGGCAGCAGTGGCCAGAGTCACTGTGGGTCAGAGGAGAGCAAGGAGGGACACTGGGCTTTGAAACAGGAGTCTCTTGGCCCCTGCAAGAGTCAGCATCAGGGAAAGTGGATAGTCACTGGTGCGCTCAGCTGTGCTCCCTCTGGAGATGCACCTGAAAAGCCTGTAATCTGAATTCCTTTTGTCACCTGTGGTGCACACCCTGCCCCTGCCTTGTTTACTTTTTCTATTCTGCGTGCATAGAGGGGCAGTTTGTTCCTTCTAGGTAGGGCGTGGGGCAGCAAGGTTAAAACAATCTGAGAAGGACTAAAAGTGCTTCTTTCTAGAGCTTCCCCTTCCAGATCTTCGCATTTCTTTTTTTCTTTTCTTGGTACTGGGGTTCAAACTCAGGAACTTGGCGCTTGTGAGGCAGGTGCAGCACCACTGAGCTAAATCTCCAGCCCCTTTCTCATTTCTTTATCCTCTCCTTGCTTGAACTTTGTAGAAGCTGAGTGGTAGAATTTACTTCTTTGGGACATCTGACTTTGCTGCCCTCAGGCTTTTCATGTATAATTTTTTAACCCACTAGCTTTCCAGATAATTGGTTCTTGTGGGTGAATGATGATTACTGTAGATATGTGAGAGTGAGGAAGTTAGTTAAGTGATTAAACCAAGAACAGATATTAAACATTATGTCTCCAGAAATGTAAGAAACTTGATTTGTGTGTTTTTGTCTTCCACGCCTTCAGGCTAGCAACATGGTGAGTGTCAAAATACATAACTTACTCCTTTGAAAAATAAAACTTTGAATTTTTGGCGTATATCAGATCTTGTGAAGATTCTAGGGGTTAATGCAGGATTTTTCCTTTTTCAAAACAGATTTTGTTAATTTTCTTACAAAAAATGGATTTACTGCTAACCAGAACCCCGCCTGAGGAGATCAAGAACAGCGTGCTGCCCATGGTGTACCGAGCCCTGGAGGCGCCTTCCACCCAGATCCAGGTGTGGTGCGCTTTGTGTTCTTCGGAGACGGTTTTGACTTTTAAAGCAGAAAAAAGAAGTAAAGTAGCTTGTAGGTTTAAGTCACAATATTTTGCCCGACACACAACAGGAAGTATATTTACTGAATTGCGGGAATGATACAGTTATTTAAATGTCTTTGTCTAACTAAAGAATCAGTTGATAAGTTTGCCTGTCGTGAAGTAGCCTTCTTGCCTCTACAGAAAGATGGAGGGAAGTTGGATTCACTGCAGTTTGACTTTGTGCTTTCCAAATGGATAATTATGAATATCAAATATAGATGTGTGTGCCTTTTTCTTTTAAAAAGTTTATGCCTGATAATTAAGTTTCTTATTTAGAAATGCTGTTTCTTCCCTGATGAAGGTAATCTGTAAGGCAAGGAAATAGATGAGAATAATTTAGCATAACCCTTCTTTTTTTATCCCCCAGCATTGAGGGTTGAACCCAGCTCCTGGCACATGCAAGGCAGGCACCCTACCACTGAGCAGCACCCCCAGCCGGTGTGGTGTGACCCTTCTCAATGCTTTTATAGTCCTGCTTTTGTTCCCCAAAGGGAGTCTTTAAAGTAACAAACACCTTGCCAAACTGTTGTTACTGTAGTCTCTACTATTTAAATTCTGCTTCACTGAGCTTTCTGTCTGGAAAAGTGTTCTGGATTGCTTTCAAAACTAACTTAGTTTTTTTGCTTTGGAATCTCATCATCTCATCACACAAATGATTTCAGGTTTAGAAATTTGTAATCTTTTCACCATTAAAAACAATTCAGTGAAAACAAAAGGGTTGCTTGAATTTTCTTATTAATTTCAGCATAATACCGCATAGTTCATATCACTTTTTTGACTTATTTCTGTCCTTTTCTACTGTTTGTGAAATTGATGTTAATTTTTGCCCTTGCTGATGAGGCTGTGGGTTGAATGGAGAAAAGATATACAGAACTTACCTCTACTTTCTATTTCTATTTGATGAGTTCTAATTAACAGTCTCTGGAAACATACCTGCAGACCCTGGACAGCCAAACTGCTTTTATTTTCAGTAACAGCAAGGAAGGAAAAAAGTTTTTACCCTCCCCCCAAGTTTAGCCAAAAGATGTCAAGCCAATATTTTTTGAAAATTTAGTATACTATTCAAGTGGACTTGTGCAACTTTGCTAAGTTTTGGAAAGTAGCATTTTAATCTCATTCAGTATAAACTCTTGGCTGCCAGTCCAACCATTTTCATGTTGCTTGGTGAGAAGAGTCTGATAAAGTTAAAGCATATTCAGACAATTATAAAAGTACTACACAAAGTAGGAAATAATCTTTTCCCCAAGCTTCATGTTAGTAGGTTAGAGTATAACTTTTTAAATTTGTTTGTACTTGAAATTTAAAAGTAATTAATTAACTAATTGTAGTAAGGCTGGGAGTCGCACTGAGGATCTTTGCATTGGCCTGCATCCCCAGCTTTTTTGTATTTTGAGACAGCGTCTTGCTGAGCACTCTGGGTGCCCAGACTGGGCGTGCTCAAACTTGTGGTTTTTCTGCCTCAGCCTCCACTGTGTTGGGGTTATAGTCACCTGGCACTATGCCAGGCTCTAAATTGAAATTTTAAAAATCTGATTATAAATATTAAAAACAAAAGACATAGGTATAAATATTTAAGATGCTAAAGCTGATTCTGAAAAATGCTTGGAAAGGCAGATGATGATTTGCAAAAGATGTATCCTTAAATAGGAGCACTACAAATGTGTGCATTTGTCATAGTATTTTGAAATTACTTACCTGTTAAATGTAGAAACTGTTCATTATCCCCTCCCCATCAGCACCACCGATCATAGAAAAAATACAAAATAAACAGAAGTTGCTTAGAATTTGCTGATTGACTTCCTTGTGGTTTGATTTTCTTTCTTTCAATCTCCTCTTCTCAAATTCTTCATCCTGTTTCCTCCTGGGGAGAGAATGCTGCGTTCTGTGACTCCTGCTGAGTCTCCCCTTCTCTCTGACCCGAAGGTTGCTCTTCCTTGCAGAGGCCCCTTTGGTGACAGGAGCCCACCGACTCCGACAGCTGACCCTTGGCCCATTCTCTCATCTGTGTTTGTAGTTTGTACTTTTAAATCTGTCACCTGCTTTTGATTTTTGTTTCACACAAATTTGTGAGGTGTAGTGCAGTATTTCATTGCATGTACGAAATGTGTAATAATCAGGTCAGGGTAATTGGCATATTACCACTTTAGACATTTGCCTTTTTTTTCTTTTTTTTTTTAGGTTTTTTGAAACAGGGTCTAGCTTTGTGGTTCAGGCTGGCCCTGAGCTCAGCCTCAAACTCACATCACAATCCTCTTGCCTCTGCCTCCCGAGTGCTGGGATTACAGGCGTGAGCCACCACGCCCGGCACTATCATTTGCCTTTTTTTCTGTTAAGAATATTTAGAATCTTCTGTATGAGAGATTCTGAAGTATCCAATTGACATCGACCGTATTTACCTTGTTGCACCAAGCAACACAGCCGCTGCACACAACTGCAGCTGTCTGTGCGCACTAATCACTCCCGCCTCTGCTTCAAACCTGGATTCTCACAACCACCATTTTATTTTTTTGTTTTTACAAGATCAGTTGGTCTTTGAAGGCCTCATTTATTTCACTGAACATAAAGTTTCATCCATATTGCTGCAATTAACAGGACCTAGTTCTTTTTTATGGTAAAGTACTATTCATATGTACATGTATCTCCACATTTTCCTCATTCATACATTGAATGAGGAAACACCCATGTTGTTTCCATGTTTTGGTTGCTGTGAATTGTTCTGCCCTTAACTTGTCCTTGAAGATCCTTTCAGTGTACTGATTTTAGTTCCTTTGGCTGTGTGTCCAAGAATGAGATTGCTAGGTTCTGTTTTAGTTCTAATGCCAGTTTTTTTTAAGATACTCTTTCTTGTTTTCCACAATACCTGTAATAATTTATGCTACCACCAATACTACATGAGAGTACCAGTTTCATCTTATCTTTGCCTGTAGTTTATATTTCTTTTTCTTGTTCTCTGTTACTAGGTTTAAACTCAGGTCTGGAGTTACAGGTGCGCACCACCACATCCAGCTAGCTATTTGTCATCATCTGTATTTCTTATACATAAATTATATCACTCACATCATTTTTATAGTTTTGAGTAGATAAA
>PVIR01032570.1:0-18525 GCA_004026965.1 Petromus typicus
TACTCTTTATGTTTTTATTTTTGGATAGTAATTTGAAAAAGATCTGCAAAATCTTATATCCTTTAAATTCCAGTCTAGTTGACAATTTCTAAGGTATGAGTAAACCTAAACTTGTTCTTGATGCCTGTGTTATTGTTTAAGTAATGAGAACCAGAAAATTCAGTTTTGGAAACATTACCAGAAGTCGACACTTATCAAAATAATCTCAAATGGTATGTGTCTTTTAAAAGTGTAGATGGATTATGTACACCATGCTGTATGTCTTATGTTTTTTTTTAGGGGAAACACAATTCTCAGAAGCATTTGCACTATTGGAATAAAAGATTGCATTCTTATTCTAAGTGAAGTTAGAATGAGCCATCCATTCCTCCTTACTCATAAAAACAAAAAACAAAAAACAAAAAAACAAAAAAACACATAGAGGAAGAAAACCTAAACTTGTCGCTTCCAGGTGATGTTAATACAGAAATTTCTCCATCATTTAAGGTTTTTTTTTTCAGTTAAGTGTTTAGCAATAGTTTCACCAAAACTTCCACAAGTACTTGAAAGAACTAACCAATAGTGATATTGCTTTTTGTCACTAATCCTAACACATAATTGAGCCTGGGTTTTTTGCCTTGGAGTCTACTGTACTCTTTACTATCAATTCTATAGCTTAACTCATTTGTGCCACATAACTGAGGACAGTTTGGTGGTCACCAAGCTATTGATGCTGCTGTCTTTTCCATACATTGGCATCCATTGTTTTTAACTTCAGGTTTTTGTTTTTTTTTTCTCCTCAATACCCATCTATTCTTTATCTCATCTCTCAGAAATTTCTATAAGAAATAGTGTAGATCTTCTCTACTTTCAGCTAAATTAATTTTGCTTTTCCCTTGATGGAAATTCCTCTCATTGCTTTTCTCCATCTTTTCAATCTATCTGATTGTTTCCTCCTGGCAGTGATTATTTCTTTTACTTTTTATGTGAGGAGTTATTTTTACTATTATTGGCTTTCACCTTCACAGATATTAAAAAAAATTAATTGTGCACTGTGTTACAAACGGAATCTGAAATTATCAAGTGAAAAATTAGCATTAAAAAATCATAAGACAACAAACAATAGGGCTTTTATGTGATTTTTGTAATTGCATGAAACTAAGTACTCTTACAATAATTGTTTGTGCTTCATTAACATGCAAAATGGTTTTAGAGACTAATTCATACACAAAAGAAACCAGTTTTGATGAGAATTGTGCTTTGTTTAATGTGAGACACCACTGCATCTGCTTTCTTAATATAACAGTTCTAATTAGTACCTAGCACTCATCTTGAGTTTTTCAGCTTGAACATTCAGAAGGTGACAATTGAGTCACAATTTCATGGCACCTTTTGTCAGTATCTGTCAAAATATAGCTAAGTCTTTCTCTAAATACTGGGGAAAAAAGTTAATAGTCCAAAATAGTATATCCGACTTAATCTTATAAGATAAATTTGCATAGAAGCCTATGCTTTGAAGATAATATTATTATTGCTGTCCTGTTAAATATAGTCTTAACTAAACAAAGTTTGTCCCAATAATTTCTCAGCATTGTTTTTATCATCTGACCTTCATATATTTGCTTGATTCATTTGCTTTCACTTCCTAGGTGAGATAGCACAGGTGGGTAAATAGCAAAATGATTAAATTAGTTAATATATACATGTGTCCTTTTCTGAGGTGATTAGCTGCTCATTTTTTTTAAAAGACAGAATGAGTATGTATTATCTGCACTGAGGAAAATTTCAATCTGGCTATTAAACATTTATGGCTGTTGAGGCTCATAAGAATGAGATTGATCATTTTTTTCAAATTTCTTATATTTTCTCTGTATATTTCAATAATTTCAGTTTTATGAAAAAGAGCAATAAATTGACTTTTTATAGATGTAAAGATAGTGATATTTACAAGTTACACACAGTTGACTGACTGAACATATGCTGTCACTGATTTATGAAAAGATTTCCTAGAGAATATTCTAGTTTGTTTCTTATTGAAACAACGCAAATTTTAATGTAAGAACATGATAAAGGAAATAAATTATTGTAGCTATGTTATTATGCCCAGGGTTCAGAATCATTTGCATGCTAGGGTTTTGAATTACCTGTGGTGGCATATACATATATATATATATACCTGTATATGTCAAAATAACCTATAATGTGAGTGTGGGTTTAAAGACACACCAACTCACTTGTGCTCCAGAAGTTGAGTTTGCAATGCCTTCAGGAAAGTTCCACAGGGACAAATTGCCATTCACTTCTTCCAAGTCAGTTATAGCAAACTTTTTCTTTTAGTTAGGCTTATATAAATACATATTAAATCTCAGCTTTTCCATGTCACTGTCTTCCACTACAATTTAAAGGATTTTTTTCCTATCATTTTGAATTTATCTTTAGTCTCTTAATTATTTTTATAATTTCAATAATGCAAAATAAAAATTAACTTTCTCATTTATACTTGAAAGGATTTTAGGGTTTATGATTTTTACTTACAGAAAATTTAAAATAGCAACTGAAATAATTTGTTTTATCAAATTTGGAGAGGAAGTTAATTCAAAAGTTTTCATACACAACATTATAGCTACATGTATATATGTTTGCATATGTGTATATTCTTTTCCTTTTTTTTCCATTTCTCATAGTGGAGATAAAATTCAGGACCTTGTGCTTACATGACAGGTAGGATTCCTCTGAGCTAAATCCCTGTCCCTGATCTGTGTGTGTGTGTGTGTGTGTGTGTGTGTGTGTGTGTGTGTGTGTATGTGTAGTTGAGTTCATACATCAGAAAGTTACAAGTGATTTTGAGAGTCTCCTATTTACTTCTCAACCAAAATATTTATAAACTCTGGGTTTCTAGATAATTATTAAGCTTCTGTTTCTAAGCATGCAATAGTTAATAACCCATTTTTAATAAAACGCTTTAATTTTATATATAAAATCAGACGGACATATTGACAAATATATCTTTGTGCCTTCTTCCAATTTATTGTAATTCTGTTAGCTGAGATATAGTACAAACTTTGAAAAGATCTAAGCATTTTAAAGTATTGTACAAAATTTGTATACAAGTATTTTCATGAAGCTAAACAGTTTTAACCTTATGAGAGGGTTCTTGCTATCCTTTCCTTCTATATTTTCTAGTTTTTCTTTCTTAAAAGTTTTCACCTAAAACATCTCAGTCCTTCCTTCTCATTTGTCCTCTACATGTCATCTCTCCCTAGGGTTAATATCCTCTCTCCGGAGTACAAAGTGCTGAGTTCAGGAGGATATATTAAATCACAGTTTCCCTGTAAAGAAGTTTGTAAGTCACTAATGGGCACAGACATATAAAAATTATGATGCACGATTATAGTTTTGAACAACTGAATGAGTGAAAAAAGAGATGATTTAATAGAAGTGGAAATAAAGTGTATAGAAATTTTCCTAAGGAAAAAATTGTTATAGGGCTGAACAGTATACAGATCAAACCTAGCCAAAACAATGGGAGGTGGGAGACTATGTGCTATGCAGTTGATATTATGTAAAATATAGTTGGTGCTGCATGTACCAGACTATCACCATCAATCAAGTGCCTCATGTAATGCATATTCGCAACTATATGGGACTAATTTTGTGTCATGGCAGGAAGGACTGTAGTCTATGAAAGTCTTGGAGAAGTCACATTTAATTTGAGCCCTTGTTTTATGAGTTTTGGAAAGCTCAAAATATTTAATTGCAGAATGCTGCATTTACTTTGAAGAGTTTATTGCAAACTTAACTAGTCCAAGACACATCTACAAAAAATTAGAGTTTCTTCCCACCCACGCGATGGCCCTTGCTTCCATCTACTGAATGCTGCGCTGGATCCTCTGGATTTCCTAGAATCTCTAAAGAATGGCTTTCCAGTATTACCAGACATATTCTACAACAGGCATAAATGTATGGCTGCTTCATTCGGACATCATTCTTAAGTACCTAATGATATTCTCCTCTCCAACTTTGCATCCTGCTTCCTCGACGTAGTAATATAGAGCCAACTGGATGATAAAGAGGAGTGATTACAGCTAACTTAGTTTTCCAAATGGCCCACTGACAAATACAATGTCATACAAACATCCATCCATTTCTTTTATTCCAGCAATATTCAGATCTCATCATTCGCTACATCCAAGCAATGTGTGTGTGTATGTTGTTTTGCAACTGGGTTAATAATCAAAGGAATGGAATGAAATAACCATCTGTATGGAAGCTGGTAAACTGCAAATTGGTCCCCTAACTGGGACAGTGGAGAATACATGTTTTCCCTGTTCTGTTTCTTTCCCAGAATTTCACATACATCAGTAACAATGGCTTTTAGTTCCTTCAGCTGAAGATGGAGAGAGAGATGCTTTAAAGTTGTCAGTGTCAGGGAGGGTTTGTCCTGCATAGTTATAAGTCTATTATTTAAAAAGAACAAAATGAAGGCTCATTTCCCACAGTGAATTTAATACTTTTTCTGCCTTGTATTATGGTGACAATGCTCAAATGTAGACTCGAGAAGAAAAGGAGAAAGAAAAAAAATAGAAATGATCTTTTTAAATTCAAAAAAATCAAACCGTAACTCTTTCTTATAAAATGACAATGCTGAGATATTTACCTGTCAGTGTAACCTTTAAAAGTAGAGTAATAGTTTGAGAATATTTTACAGTCTTTCCTTGACTCTCCTTTTTACAGTTAATTGCTATTTTTGCACAAATCCTTTCTGTGGTCTCCTACAAGCCTAGTTTAACATAATAGAGTATGGCAGGACTACAGGCCATCGTAACCATTGTTAAAAATGTGGAAGTAAGAAAAGATAAACCAAGAGAAACAGTGGTAAGTGATGTAACCTGCATGACTGAGTCACACAATGGATGGCTAAAATATATTGGAAATATTGAGTTTGTACAGCATTCAGAAAAGCTCTCATCACTATACAATGACAATGGAAGTGACAATTTTTTAGCAGCCTTGAAATATTTAAGAAAGGAAACCATAAGAACTCAGTAGAAAAATTTTAAAACTAAATTTACTATACTGGCTTTTGTCACATTATATATGAAACTAATTTTAAAACAAATTAACCATATTAGAAATTTATTTCCTCATAATTTCTTTCTCACGATTGTTAACTTCATCGGTAAATTTATTTATAGTTACAGCAGCCAGTTTCCATTCATGGCAGCAGCTTTCTACTCCATATGCTGAGATCTATTTGTCTCTCCTTAGAGGATTTTATTGTTTGCTCTGCAAACAAGATCAATTTTTCAACCATGGCGGATGGGGTTGATGATACATATTGGAGTGAGATCACTGCATGTTCTACTGGATTCCTCAAAGGATCCCAGCGGAAGTGAGACCTCTTGCTCTTGCAGTGATCCACTGGCCAATCACAACTTGTGCTGCGTGCTCTCTTCCTTTTCCTGGATACTTTATTGCTCTCACTGGTGGTTTTTGGCGTCATCCGACCTACTTGAGTCAGGTTCTATTTTCGTGAAGCCTGATACTAAGTACAAAAGCTTATTGTGGTAAAGATCTTGTTCACTCATTTACTCACTTTCAATAAAAATTTATAAAATATTTACGATTTCCTAGGGACAATGCACAGGACATATGCGTTGCTTATAGTCAGAGGAGTAATGGATTAGTGGAGATGACAAATAGCAAATCAATGATTATTTATGTGCATGAACTGATGACTATATTGTTAGCTCTGTGATGCTGAGGATTTTTTTTCCTGTTGTGGGATTCCTCAAATCAAGGAACTTTCCTAACATTTTATAGTTTCAAAATAATGAATGAAGTTGTGGACACAGGTAGTGCTATTGATTGGTTGAGATTATACAAAGGAATCTTTATAAGTAAAGGGAGACAGGAAAGCGACACACACACAAACATGCATCTAACTATCTATTTTATTGGAAAGGTTTAAAATGACCACAATATGAAGTTAACTTTCGCAAGGTTTGTCTGTGATTTGATTTTGGACTAGAGAAGGTGAAAGAAAAGAAAAAGAATTTCATGTGTCCTTTGGAGCATCAAGCTGCTGTGAACAGTAGTTGTTCGACTGGACATCTTTAGCTTCTTTTGAGGAGCACTAGCCTGCATACCTTCATGATTTCAGGCTGCCAAAACCAAGTGCAGTAAACTGAGTGGATTAAATAATAAAACTATATTACCTTGTAGTTTTGGCAACTAAATGTCCAAGAAGAAGATGTCAGTAGTGCCATGTTTCTCTTGAAAGCACCGAAGAACAAGTAGTTCTCTGCCTCTGCTGTGCTGGTAACTTGCTGATATTCTTCAGCATTTCTCACTAGGCAAATCAGGTCCTCTCCTTCAGGTTGATTTGAAATTCTCTGTATACAGATCCGTTGCCAAGTTCTCTTATTCTCAAGTGCAACAAGCATGTTGGAGTAGGAAAAAAACCTTTCCTCACTCTAGAATGACTTCATATTAAGTGTCTGTGCAACATTCTTATTTCAAATATGTAGAGTTATATTCCAAAAAATTTGCTAGAATAGAAACTACCATATAAATTTTGTAAGAAAACATTTTATTATTCTTATATTTTCTTTGAAATTTCAACCAGATGAAGATGTTTTTAAAAATGTGAATCTTCATTCAGGATCTGGGTATTATTAGCTCAGAGAGGCCACACCTGTTTCAAAGTGCCTGGACCCTGTACTGAGAGAGAGAGACAGGGGGAGGGGGGGAGGGAGAGAGAGAGAGTTATCATAAGTGAGGTTTAGCAGTGAAAATGAAACTATTTCTTTATTTCATTCTGACCAGTATGAACTGAGGATATTCCTTCATATAATTATGTGTAGTCACAATAAGACAAACTTACCTTTGTTTAGGGAGATCTTCCAATACAATATTGTTTAGCATGAAGTAATGTACATATCAAAAAATTACATGAAACATTTGTATAAATAACATACAGCTAAACAATATAGCTTTGGGTAATACAGAATTAGTGTCAAACTTTCAACATTCTTATTATTCTAAAATAAATTTAATTTCAACATCTTATAGCTATTAAAGTTCACTTATTTCACCAAATTAGTAGTTCTTTACTGCTCTTTATGTATGAATAAAATAAATTTTATTTTAATGTTTTAACTCTCTTTATTTTATTACTCCCCAAGGGCTAGGGAGTTACTCAGTGGTTCCAGCTCCTGCCTTGCAAGATCAAGGTCCTGGGTTCAATCCCCAATAACCACATACAGCGATCCTGGACATGTTGACTCATTCCCACCAGCACTCAGCATCAAATACCACAATGCCCAGCATGGTGCCTCATGCCTGTTATCCCAGCATTCAGAAGGCAGAGGCAAGAATATTGCTGAGTTTGAGACAGAGTTCAGACCAGCCTGAACTGCAAAGCAAGACTTTGTCTAAAAAAAAAATTACTCTTCAAGATATCTATTGAATTAATTTGTAAAGAAACAACACTACCTTAAAAAAATAAACAGGTTAATACTGGTTGAAAAATAATCATTTTCTTTGAAGATTTCTAAAAATTAACAGAGAATAAATGCATGTAAATGAAGATAGAGATGCTAAAATGCTATATTATAAATAACCATAAAATAGTAAAATTCTAATGCCAATGATATTATTTTCTATCAAAATTTACATAAGCCCTTTTACACTAATTTCATTTTAATGCCAAAAGTAAACATAAAAAATTAATTACAATTAACACATGGATAAGCAGCTATATATGTTATTGTAATACTTTCTCTAAAACACTCTTTCTTTTTTTAGGCAAAAATGCAATACCTCCGTACAGGAATAATATAACTAATTTAAAAATATTCTGACAGTTGATTATTAGATGAATACTGTTAAGTATTTTGCTGTTGCCTCTAGAGTGTTAGACTTTTTTTTTCACAAGCTTATATAGAAAAGGAAATAACATCGTAAAATGCACGAACAAAAAACAACCCATCATATGGCATTTACTTCGGAAATTACAATGTTCCGGAGTGTGATTTCTTTGTGACTAAGAATTAATAGAAGACTTGATGTATGCATCATCGTAAATGGGAAAAAGTGACAGGAACTTCTCTCTGAGGTCAACAGATTTTTCCATGAAGAAGCCTGCCTTGTTGTCCCAAGGGCAGGAGTCACACTAAAGGTTTCCCTGGGTGCTTCTCTGTTTGATCTTTTGATCTCTACTCAATGTTTCAATGTCATTACCTAAGAGAAAGAAAGAAGGGTCATTTTTCCCTTAAAATCTAAGCTCTTTAATGTCAGCCTGTCTTCATTTCTCTTCCTTGTGTGATACAATTTACCTCATGTAGTCTGTGATAGTGTCTCAAAATGACAGTAAGGTGTAGAAGAAACCTATTTCTTGCAGAGCCAAGTCAAACAAACTATCATCCAGATAGAACTTGCTTGTGTTTTCAATTCCATTTCTATTTCACTGGGAGGCTAGATTAATTCTTTAACTTTTTCTTTATTTTTACAAATGTAAGATGGTCTGAAAAGTTCTTACATTGCTTAACATTCCCTAGGTATCATGAATTCTCATCACTGAAAGATACATGCATTTGGCTAATTAGAGAGAAGCTCATAATTATGAAAATGAAATGATTAAAATTATCAGTATTTTCTTACATACTAGTCTAAGCATAGACAAGTTTTGTGGTCATCATATAGTCCTAGCTTCAATTTCAGTTTGCAAATAAATGTAGCTGTATGAACAGTCTATATAACTGAAAGTGCAAGTTTGACCTGGTATTCTAACCCTTATTTATGACTATTTCTTGTGATGTAGTCAGGAAAAACAATGAGAATCATCTGCCCTCTAATCTTTGGTTACATTAGGGAGTACTACGACAGCCTGAGGATGCATTAATATCTAGTGGAGAGCTGCCACAGAGAAGAAACAACAAGTGATCATTTAGGGGACAACGAGGACTTAGAGATGGCTCTGAATCACACCATTCTCCTTACTAGACAATCCAAATGAGAGGCATTCTCAAGAGGCTCTTTGAGAGATTGGTTAGAGGATCTGTAGATGGAAAGGATCCTGGACGGAAATCAGATGCATGTTTCCAATCAGCATAAAGGAGAACATAGCTAGAGCAGATAGGTGAGCGTGATATGCTACCATTTGAGGGGAATGAGAGAAAAGATCAAATCACAGCCCTGGGGGAGCATAGCCCCTACAAGTTTAAAAAATATGATGATTTGATTTGTGGCTGCTTAAATTTGAATCATGGGTTTTTTCCAAGGATTGCTGTTGCTTTTTACACTTGTAAGAACTTCATTATCCTAACAAATTACTGTCAGAGATTTGGTGGATTGCATGAATTTCATGTAAGTACTTTAATTGGTGTCATTCCCAGATCCTACCAACTTTCCTTATGTTTCATGTTTCAAAAGTTTTAATTTTTTCCAGAAAATCTTGAAGTGTCTAAAATCTCACTAGCCGTATATTCTTCTCTGAAATATTTCAGTTTAATCCTGATATATCTGCAGCTTCAAACTGATTAAATCTCCTTTCTTGATACCCATATTCCACTTCAAAAACATCCGGGTAACTTTCCAGTTTCATAAATGTTGGCATGATCATTCCCATTAGAATTTAAACATACATAGGCAGGACTGTATTCATCTTCCCTTCCCTTCCCTTGCTTTCTTTATTTTTTTTAAAAAAATCTGCAGACCTAATATAGTGTCAAATATGGTTAGTGTTTGTCAAGTGATGAGGCAACTACAGAGACAACTGTCAAGCCAGAAGTACTAAAAATAATTTTTGAAATGTGATCATTCATTTTTATATAGGACATTGCAAGGCAGGTAGAAAGTGATCAGTAGAAGCAAGTAGGGTCTTCAACCCTACCACCTAAATTCAGGAAGATCAGTGAAACCTATAAATATCCACCTACATTTCACTCAGTATGAAAGTCAAACACATGCTGCAGTTGCTAGCCTTAAAATTCTTGATAACTATATTTTGACTAATCCATAGCCTCAGTACATGACTGGAATGACTTAATGAATGTGTTCATTGTCTCATCAGCAGACACATGCAAACAGCCTTTGTTGTCTCTTTCAGTTGTGAATCACACACTGGTAAAAGTAGTTTTAAACATGCAGTCTTGTTAATTTAGGGGATGCTTTATTTTTCACAGCTTTAAAATATCCCTGATTTGCAATGAGAAAAATAACATTGTCTGTATGATGATCTTTTCATGAATTTCTATAGAAGCTCCTACCAGAACTCTGTATCTTAATCTCCTTTTCTCTTTCTCTCTGGGGAGCCATTCTTCTGAAAGACCTACTCCTTCAAGAGAAACAATTACATTTAACAAAAGACAAGGACTAATGCTATTACTATGTATATCCTTGTGAATTGACAACTAGAAAATCATAGTAGATAGATTTATAAACACTATTGCTGTTTTGCACTGTCGGCTACTTGCAATTTGGTCAAGATCCACATTTAATTCCTGTGCTTATAGTCAGATCTCAGTTGTGTTTTCTTCTTGAATCTTTGAAAGCTATTTTGTAGAAAAGAATTCCATTAATAATGAATAGGTCTGTCTTTATACCTCTCTGTAACCCTAAAATTGCTTTAGATAGGTAAAGCGATAGGCTGCACCATACATAAATAAAAGAAATAAAAGTATTATGTCATATGATTTGTTACTCAACTGAAGATTGTATCTTGTAATTTATAAGAAAGAATGGAGATTTAAATTAGTTCCCAAGGTCATAACCTTATGGTGATGAAAAATATATACACGGCTGACAGTGTTCTTTATTTTTGTAATAAAATATTCCTTTTTGTGACAATAAAATATTAACTTATAGCTCCTATATTTTTAAAAAGTCTGCTATGATTATTGTATATCTATGTTGAAGAGCATGCTTGCATCAATAATATATGTTACTTTTTTACAACTGGATTTTATGTTCAAACATCTTGATAAATGATTAAACTTTCGGACATATATATTTTTCTGTTTCAAGAAGTTTGAAAATACTATCAACAAAATGAAACTTTACAAAAATACTACTTTGTAGCAATGGATAACCATATTTTAAATATAAATCTATATAGCACACATAAAACAGACAAATAATTTTGCAAAATATATCAGTCATCATTATAAAACTATCTAAATTAGAAAAAAAAATTTGATAAAAAGTGTACCTTAGTTGTTAACTTGAAATAATATAAATATATATAGTATTGCAATCATCAATATTATAAATGATTACAGGCAAATAGTATAGATTATTTAATGAGTGTTCCTTGATATTTAAAATTATGATGCGATACTATTCTCTTCAAAAATAGACCCTTAAATTATTTTCCAACAACCTGGTAAACAATAGGGCAAAAGAAGTATGTTCAGGTCTTAATATTTGGCAAAACAATTTTACATATAATTATGAAAAGATTCTTCTCAAGAATATTCAGGGGCTGGGGATTTAGCTCAGTGGTTCCGGTGCCTGTCTTGTAAACTCAGGGGCCCGGGTTCGATGATTCCACGGTAACCACATAAAATACTGGGCATGGAGACTCACACCCAGCAGCAATCAGTACCACATACCTCAGTGCCGGATGTGGTGGCTCACGTCTGTAATCCCAGCACTCGGAAGACAGAGGCAGGAGGATTGCTGTGGTGGGAGTTTGAGGCCGAGCTCAGTGCCAGCCTGAGTTACAAAGCAAGACCCTGTCTCAAAAAAAAAAAAAAAAAAAAAAAAAAAAAAAAAAAAAAAAAAAAAAAAAAAAAAAAAAAAAAAAAAAAAAAAAAAAAAAAAAAAAAAAAGAAAGAAAGAAAAAGAAAAAGAAAAAGAAAAAAATTATCCCAAGAGTTCACTTCTCTTAATTCATCTCTGTTGCAAAGCTGATTTTGATTTCATTGCTAAATGCTCTTATTGAAGTTCGATTTTTAAGGAACGGTTTGCACCAGTATGCTTCCTCCACAGTCACAGGGAAGTCATGTAGGAGGAGGAGCACAGAATTTCTTAGGTGAAGCTGAAAATAAATTTTAACAAGAAGTGGAAATGTGCTTTTTGTGATGATAAGGTTAACAGGTAACTTCCTCAAAGAAATGACACTGTGCCCTGTCGAGGGACAAGTTCATGCCTAATAGAACCTCCACCCTACAAGCACTCAGTCCAACTCAATCCCCATTTCCATTTCATATGAAGCTTTTCACAATAATTCCCATGTATTTGCTGAGAAGTTTCACACAGCATGGTGTAGGAAGGTAGCAAACTCTTGCTTGCACCGTGAGTATCTTGAAGCTGTTGGAGAGTTACTGGTTTATGCTTGCATGGTTGTTGGGAAGTTTCCTGATTAGCCAAATTTGCTGGTGTAGGGGGCATGCTTCAGCTTTTTTAACTGTGATAGCAGCTGGCAGCATGTGACAAAGGACCTGTGTAGTAATCACCAGCTTGCTCTGTGAAGGCCAAAAGAAAAACCTCTTTAGATGATGTCCCAAAGGGTTTCATGCCTCACAAGAGCAAAGATTTTGCAGTTGGAATGATTTTAGAGAAATTTACAAGGAAAACTTCATTATGAATCTCTCACACATGATGTCCCCTGAGAAGCTTATCACTGTTTGTCAACTGCAACAGAAGGCATAATGCTTTTTTATTAATAGGGTTCTTTTTTTTTTCCAAAGGGATTGTTGTAAAATACCATGATTAATTGAAGATTTCTTTTTACTTTTGATTTGCCTGATTGACACAAGTAACCCTTATTAATTTCCCCAGATGCCTGAAGCAGCAGAGGCAAACGAATACAAGATGATGCATTATTTATTCTGATATTCAATGGTCATTTTCATCTTCGTCACAAGTATTAATTTAATGAGGTCCCATTTTCATGCTGCCCACCAACTCTGACATAGAGAGTATTGGTAAAACTGATTAAACTTTCTAGATTAAGCACACTTACTCAAATTCATCTTCAGCTGCTTAAAACTCTTGCCAAGTATTAAACATATTGTCTCTCTTATTACCAGTTGCATTAAAAACGACAAAGCAGAACAATAATGTCAAATGATTAGAAAATCTCACAAATGGATCTTATCATCAACTCTTTACTTTTTAAGACAACCTGATCATAGCAGGTTTAAAATGTAATGATCTCGATTTTTTTTTCTTCATCCATTCATTTAAAAAGCATAATAATTCAATCAATATTTGGCATAGATTTTAGCCTTGTAAGAATCATATATCTTGTGCTAATTTTTCAAATATATTCTGTTATGTATTGAAGGATCTACTAGAATGTGTTATTAATCTTTAATAAAGTATAACATGTCTCTATCCATGGTGTAAATTCTTGATCTCATCTACTACCTTTCTGAATTCTTTTTTTTTGTCAAATAGTTAAGTATATGTGTCTTAGAAATATATGTTCTTCTAAAAAATCTAAATATAAATATTGCATTAAAATTGTCAGACTTTAGAGAATTTATGAAGAGTAAGATTCATGACAGTAGTATTTTTCTTATATTTTACTACAAATGAAGAGTGTTGGTTTTGATTTGTTGAAATGATTAGTAACAAATTACTTTTCTCAACAATTTTAATATTTTTCTGGTCTAAAAAATAAAAGCTTCACATATTTAGGAAGTCAGAAATGTCTCCAACATTTTTAGTTGTCTCTACTCTTTACACATTTTTTTTAGAACTATCATTACAAAATGCAGATCTTATTCATCACTGTGCTTTTATAAAGTATTGGATGCCTCATTCCTAAAAAGCAATTCATCTCATTATGGAATTTAAAAAAGTCTTGTGATGTTACTTATGTAATTGCCCTTTATTGTCCTAGCAGATTATTCTTTGACTTTTTTCTGGATCAACCAGAAAATGATGGTCGCTATACAGTTTCTTCTACAGCTATTATTCTATGCAGCTAAATTGGATAAAAATTAATATATAGTCAGGGAGAGACCAGGCCACCAATGAAGCCAGAACCAATGTGAAGACATCAGAATGGTGGCTTGAGGTGCATCTGCACACCAGGCGCCAAGGTAACAATGCTATAGCCAGGCCAAAACAATTCTCTAAGGAGTAAGCCGAGCTTCTCATGGCAGTCCATTTGCTTACCCCTCAGACTATTCTCCAACTTCCCTTTTTATCACCAGAGCCCCAAACCTTAACCCTTTCCTCTATTCTCAGGTACATCAAGCACTCTCTCACTCCCTTCCTCTTGAACATCGTATATCCTACAAAAATGATCTTTCACTACTATTTACTATGCCAAATTCTTTTCCATCCCTTATGCAGTAATTTAAATACAAAAGTCTCTGACAGGACATTTCTGTCAATCATATAATAGTCACTATGACATTATCTATGTTTAAAATAGAATTGTTACCTTTGAAATCATTTTTCTTATTCATTCCCATATTGACTTATTTTCTAATTCTTATAAATAGAATATAAATTTCATGGTAGAAGGACCTTCTATGGTTTTGTTGTTGTTGTTGTTTTGTTTTTTGGCCAAACTTTTCTCAAAATCTAATACAATATCTGATATAAAGTAGCTGCTCAGCTAATACATGTTTGATGTATATATTTCACTGCCACTTTTAGAGTATTATATAGTTACAAAAGAAAAGATATTCACTGCATAACTGTTTTCTTGTTTGATGACAATTTAATCAATATCACCTGGGTGGCTGTACTTAAAATATTATCATTATATCATCGTTGATCCTTATGAACTTGTTGAGATTTTCCATTGGTTCTTATTAGTTGGCTACAGCTCTGTCTAAATTTTTACCTACCTGACCTCATGGCTTTGCTCCATAGAATCTCCCTGGTGAGCAGGGTCCCTGGCAACCCACTTTTTTTCTTTCTATGTACAACTCTTCTGGCTCCTAAGGAAACTGCAGGTCTCCTAAGAAACTACTGTTTTTCCTCCTTGCTTACTGTAATTTATCTGTTTTTCTTAGGACCATGTTTGTGGTAAGTGATCAGTAGCACTCAAGTGAAGGCTTTAGTTTAAAATGAATAATAATTACAGTCATAGTTATATAAATTTTAAAGTATCAAAGGCAAAATTAATGTCTTAGAGAGTGTTCTGTTTTTAATAATTCAGTTCTTCATATTGGATTTCCAGATGATGTTTAACTCCAGTGTCCAGAGCTATGTAGTATGCCATGGATTTTAAATCAACACCTGCCTATCCAAATAGTGATAGTGATACTTATGGTACCATCTTCCTGTGTACAGTTACCTGCCTTTCATGACTCAGATAAAGATAATTTCAATAATATAACAAATAATTTTAAAACATGTTTTACATATAAACTTCCTTTTACAGAAAATGAAGATAAATGTAACATGAAGTTCCCCAAGGTAACAAATAACTTTCATACTTACACTGCATGCATGTAAAAATAATGAACAAAATCTCTCTCAGTGAGTCTGTTGTTTGTGTACACAAGGGCTATTAATTTTTGAATACTGATCTTGTAACAAGCTATGCCACTAAATTTGGTGATTACGTGTAGCAGTCTTTTGGTTTAGTTTTTAGGATCTTCTATACAAAGTATCATGCCATTATAGAGTATCATGTCATTATCAGCAAATAATGACAGTTTAACTTCTTCCTTTCCTATCTTTATTCTTTTTGCTTCTTTCTCTTCCCAAATTGCTATGGTTAATGTTTCCAGAACTATACTGAACAGGAGTGGTGATGGTGGACATCCTTGCCTTGTTTCAAATCTTAGTGTGAAAGATTTCAGTTTTGACCATTTAGAATTATGCTGGTTGTTGGATTCTCAATAGCTTTTATTAGTTTGAGATAAAGTCCATCTATTCTGATTTTCTGTAGGGTTTTGATCATGAGTGTTAGATTTCATCAAATGCTTTTCCTGCATTTCTTGAGATGATCATATGGGTTTTTTTTTTTTTTTTTTTTTTTTTTTTTTTTTTTTTTTTTTTTTTTTTTTTTTTTTTTTTTTTTTTGAGACAGCGTCTCACTTTGTAGTTTAGGCTGGCCTTGAGCTCAGCCTCAAACTCACATCACAGCAATCCTCCTGCCTTTGCCTACCGAGTGCTGGGATTATAGGCATGAGCCACTACTCCTGGCACTGTGGTATGTGGCACTGGTTGCTGCTGGGCTTGAGTCTCCATGCCCAGTACTGTATGTGGTTGCCGGGGATCGAACCCGGGTGCTTGTGCTTGCAAGACAGGCACCAGAACCACTGAGCTAACTCCCCGGGCCTGATCATATGGTTTTTGTCCTTGAGTCTGTTTATGTAGTGTATTACATTTACTGATTTATGTATGTTGAACCATCCTTGCATTTCCAGCACAAATCCAACTTGGTCAGGGTGTATGATTTTCTTGATGACTCTCTGTATGCTGTTTGCCAGTATCTTATTGAGGATTTTTGCATCAATGTTCATTAGGGAGATTGGTGTATAATTCTCTTTTTTGGTTGGGTCTTTTTCTGCTTTTGGAATCAAGGTTGCTTCCAGGAGTGAATTTGAAAGTACTGTTCCCCCTTTGATTTCTTTATAGAATTTGAATGGTAGTGGAGTTAGCTCTTCTTTAAAAGTGTTGTAGAATTCAGCAGGAAAGTCATCAGGATCAGGGATGCTCTATGTCCCTAAGTTTTTATATTTTCAATGAACATATTAACATTGTGGTGTTTAACATTTTTATATCTTCTATATTCAGTTTTGGAAGAGCATATGTGTCTAGGA
Source organism: Petromus typicus (assembly GCA_004026965.1). Classification (NCBI taxonomy): domain Eukaryota; kingdom Metazoa; phylum Chordata; class Mammalia; order Rodentia; family Petromuridae; genus Petromus; species Petromus typicus. Next base: position 16,725 of record PVIR01032570.1, read on the forward strand.
ATCTATCCATTTCTTCCACATTTTTCATTTTATTGAAGAACAAATTTTCAAAGTAGGTATTTATTGTCCTCTTGACTTCCATTCAATCCATGGTGATTTCCCTCAATTCTTTCCTTATAGCATGGATGTGAGCCTTTTCCTTCCTTTGTTTGGTAACGTTGGCTAAATATCTGTTAATTTTGTTTATCTTTTCAAAGAACCAACTCTTCAATTCCTTGATTTATTTGTATCATTCTATTAGTCCCCATTGCATTGTTTTCTGTTCTGATCCTTATAATTTCCTCCCAAGTATGAGCTTTGGGTTTGTCTTGATCCTCTTTTTCAGTAGCATGAGGTTGAGCATTAGGTTTGTTATTTGAGCTTACTCTGTTTTCTTGGTGTAGTCACTCAGTGTTATAAATATCTGTCATAGAACTTCTTTCATTGTGTACCATGAATTCCTATAGATTGTACTGGGGTTATCATTTAATTGTAAAAAGTGATGAATTTCTTCTTTAATTTTTTGTGGCCCAATGTGTTTCAGTAGAGTGTTATTCAATTCTCATATGTTTGTGAGGATCTTAAAATTTCTTTTGCTACTCAATTCTAATTTCAAAGCACAATGGTTGGACAGTATATGGGGTAATTTAAATTATTTTGTATTTACTTAAACATGTTATATGAACTAGTTTATGATCTATTTTGGAAAATGATCCATGAGCATTTGAGGAGAATATGTATTTTGAGTTTGTGGGGTGAAATACTCTGTAGGCATCTATTAAGTCCATTTTTTTCGAAAGTTTGGTTTAGCTAAAATATTTCTTTATTGATTTTTCCATCAAAAATGAAATACCTAGGAATAAATATAACAAAGGTATTCAAAGATCTCTAATCTGAAAACTACAGCACTTTGAAAAAGGAGATTGAAAAGGATGTCAGAAAATGGAAAGACATCCCTTGTTCATGGGTAGGAAGAACCAACATCATCAAAATGGCTAGGCTCCCACAACCACTATATAGATTCAATGAAATTCCAATTGAAATCCCAACATCCTACTTCACAGATCTAGAGAAAATAATCCAAAAATGCATCATTTACTAAAGACATAGAATAGAAAAACAAAAAAAATTCTAAGCAAGGAGGACATGACAAGGGTATTAAGATCCCCAATTTGAAACTATACCTCAAAGCCACTGTGGGGAAAAAAAAATCATGGTACTGGAAAAGGAATAGACCCCTGAATGAGTGGAATAGATTAGAAGATCTAGAAACAACTCCAGATACACTAAACCACCTCATCTTTGTTAAAGGAGCCTAATATCCTCAATGGAGGAAAGACTATCTCTTTAACAAATGGTACTGGAAAAACTAGGCTTTAAATTGCCTATCTCTTTCATCATGCAATAAACTAAACAAAATTAAAGTGATTATAAACCTAAACATTAAAATAGAAACACCAAATTTGCTACAAAACAAGTTAGGTTGAACTCTTGGAGACACTGGTTTAAGGAACGACTTTGTGAACAAAATCTCTATAGCATGAGAACTAGCAGGAGGAATTAAATGGGTCCTCATTCTATTAAAAAGCTTCTGCACTGTGGTTCTTCTACAGAATGGAATACTACTCTGCCATAAAAAATGATAAGTTTGAATCATTTCTACTTAAATGAACATACCTTGAGGATATCCTCATAAGTGAAATAAATAGGGCACAGATAGGTACATATCGCATCTTTTCTCTGGTATGAGAAAATAAAGATGTAAATGAGTCCTAGCATTGTATGTTATATATTGTGAAATAGAAAATGCTCAATGTAAAAT
>PVIR01032571.1:0-18551 GCA_004026965.1 Petromus typicus
TATCCAGTAAGCAGTGGATATCATAAAAATTCAGTGAAGCCTTATTTTCTAGCATGCATTCAAAGATTCACAAACTTTAAAGGATACTCATCATCTGTCTTCTCTTGTGTTTATGTTCCGATCTATAGCAGTATAATCTCCTTAAGAGTTGGGCCCATAATTTTCTCTTAGAACTTTTCCTGAAATGGGCCTGTTTTATCATCAAGCCTAAATCTTAAATCGTTTCTCTTTCAAATCCTAACCATGGGTTATTAACTTAAATGGTCCCTTTGTGGTTCCTTCAATGAGGCCTTATAGGTATGATTTGTAATTATATCATAAGGTTGTTAATGTTTTCATTTGGGAAATACAATAAAATAAAATAACTCAAGCTTCACATCTTAAGTTTAATGGAAAACGTCAAAGAGAAATGTAATGGGTTCTATATCAAACTAATTTTTATTTTAAAAATTTATAAAAGAAAAAACACAGGTAACTTTAAGGCATACTGTTTTAGTAAAAGAATAGCACCTTTTCTATCTGATAGGTTTATTTCCTGAATTATCTACTCACCATCAAAACATTTAAATTAAAGCATATTCTTTCTCCAAATTTTAATTTCCTACTAATTTGTATTTGAATAACAATAACATTTCATATTTTGTACAGGTTTAATAAAATAAGTGTGATATTGTGTTGGATATATTTGAATTATTCAATAGTGATATTATTCTCACATATAAAAACAATACCTGCTTTTAAGTTATAGTTTTGTTGTTTTGTTTTGTTTGGTGCTAGGAATCAAACTCAGGACCTTGTGCTTACCAGGTAGGTGCAGAACTACTGAACTAAATTCCCAGCCCCAATACCTGTTTTTAATATAAACATAAGCAGATGAATTTTTACATATGCATGTGATAGAAATTGCATTGTTGAGCATGCAAAGGCATACCTGTAATTCTAGCTACTCAAGAGACTGTCAAAGGGATCATGAATTTGAGACCATCCTAGAAAAGATAAGGAAATCTAACCCCCCCACAAGATATAGCCTTGACAAACCTTGATTCATAATAGAATCTAAAACTTTTTTTATTTGAAAGAGAATGGTACTTCTTACTGTAGGTATTGTTTCCTGTCAGTCATTATGAATCAGTATAGTCATTTTAAATCAGAACTGTACTTCAATATTTAGCCTCAGAAATGCACAGGTCAGAAGGCACTTGAGCTAAGATTGGACTTGATTTTTGCCTGGAAAGACATAAAAACAAACTACATCGAGCAATTGAATCTACATGACTGGGCATTAAAGAATTGGGAAGCAGTGGTCCCCAAGGGGTGAGGAGCAGATGACAGGGGAATTCTGCCTGCCTGAGTTTAGTGTTTGACAAGAGTTTGAAAGATCTCTATATAGCGGAGAATACAAACAGGACAAGGCTACAGAGTTCACAGAGCAGGGTCCTGAGAAGTGAGAACCACTATAGAGAAAACTCATGAAATATACTCTTACTTCATGTTTTCACCTAAAAATGAGTCATCTCATGGGATAAAGAGCTATTGGAATCGATTTGAGAAATGAGACCAGACTCAGGCCCTTCCTGTTTCTGGCAGGACTACAAAACTTTATATTTCAAGGAGTATTGAGTACGGTACTCAGAGGCTCTTGCCTCAGTAGAGAGGAAAGTTAGCCCTAAATATTGCTCTTATTCCACATAGGAAAGCCTGAAATTAAAGCTTGGCAGGTGCAAAACATTTCTAAATTACTTAATCGCATCCAGAACAAAGCTCTAATGTTACCAGATTACAAAAATATCTAACAGCAAAGTAAAGTTTGAAATATGTGCCACACAAAATATTAGACATATAAGAAGTAGAAAAGTAAACCGTTCATTGAAAATCAACATGACACCAATTATAGAATCTATAGATAGGAATATTAAAATAAATTTATAGCGGTATCAATATGTCTGACCTAGGGGAAATTTCGAGCATGTAGAAATGTGAATGATATAAAATGATCCAAATAAAACTTTAAATATAGAAACTAATATTTGTGGTTCCTTTGAAGTATACATTTTTGGAATGAAAAACATGCTGGAAAAAGAGACTAGAAACTTGAGGCTGCAGCATCTTATTCTGGGTTGCTGTGAAAAAATATCCTTCAGTAGGTGATTTAGAAGGGGTGGGACTTAGTTTCTCCTGACTTTGAAGGTCAAGAAGTCTCAGGCAAGGCAACTTGATGGTCAGTTTCTATAGAGGGCCTGTATTCCGGTCGTACACCACTGCCTTTCCACTGTGTCCTCACTGGGTGAAAAGAGAATGAAAGCTCCTTTGTCTTCCATTGTAAGGGCACTAATTCTATGCATGAGGGCCTCATCACCCTGAACTAGTTACTTTCCACAGCATCAAATATCATCTTGTTGGAGCTTAGGTTTCTACAGAGGTGGAGACAAACTTTCAGATCATCACACCAAGTAATAGGAACCATCAAATTGGCGTCCTCTGAGCTCATCCACGCCCTGTATTCTGATTAGGGCTCATACTCTCTGCACAATGGAAGATTTGTCACCTGCTCACTCTTGCTTCATGATAATCTCTGGGGAACCAAGTCTGTATTCTATTTTCTGCTTGTTTTCCTACTGGTACCCTGGTGGGATCCTAGAATAGTAAAGAATACCAGGTAAAACCTCAAGAGAATGTGAATCAAGGATAAATTTTAATCAGATTTAATCAAGTTATATCAGTGTTGATTCACCTACTGTAACAGTAACTACAGTGATATAAAATGTTATTATTGTAGGAAAGTAAATCATAGTATTCTGAAGCTCTGTGCTATCTTTGTAGATATTTTAGAAACTTGAAACTTTTAAAAATTTCAATATTTATTTTAAAATACTTGGTAAATTAAAATATCCAGACTGTAACAAAAAAGTAAGGAAACAAATTTTATATATATGGGGGGGTGGTAGGGTGGGTGGGGCTATGGGAAAAAATGAGAATTAAGTTGTGTCTTATACTGGTACAAATCCCCATTATGGAGTGCAATCATGATGTGTATATTTAATGTACCAATAAAGATAATTTAAAAAAAATCCAGAGAACCAAGCAAAGCTTAAAGTTACTGAATTTCCTCCTAACAACTTCTCAGTTTTTATGTATTAAATACACATACCATGTTTTGATTCAGTTGGACAATATTTCTTCTTTTTCATAATTTACACCATCTGCTATGCTCCAAAAGTACGTATTTAAGGATGCAAACTAAATCTTAGTATATTCAAACATTGTAATCACCCCAAAGTTTGGAAATATAACAACTCTATGAATAATTTGTTTTTTAATTGGCCCATTAGCATTTATTTTGGCACTTTTTAATCTTATGTGTGACATACAATATCTCATTACTACAGAAAAGAATCCTGTGTGTTGTTTGCCAGGATGTCATAATCAGAAATGCATTAGAATTCATAGCTATGAGTTTACATTTTGGATATGTCACTACTATGTTATTCTTGTATAGATGACTTAGAATATTTGTATTTCATATCCTTCTTCCATTAATTGTTAATAGTAATATTTCTGTAGATTGACAACATTGATTTGAGGTATAATACAAAAGTTGTGCATTTAAACATTAGATATGCTTATTCTACTTGGAATCCAGTCTGGTCCTCTTATATCTTGACAACCCTTCAACTACCTTGACATTCACAGTGACATTGGTAATGGTGACAGGTAAAAATGGAGAACAGGGAAAATCAGAAGGAAAGTCAACTATATTGCAAAGACAGATCACTAGTTGAGAAAAGCCGAGCTCCAGAAGCAGGATGTGCATACAACAGAAAGTAAGTTGAGGGAGACTGTGGGAGCTCTAGAGGAATGGGAAAACTAAAAGATAGCACAGCCATCGGTCTGTCTTTGAAAAGCATAATTATGGCAAAAAGTCATTCAAGTATCTCATAGATGGAAGATTTTCCATCTGAGAACCGTATTTACAGCTCTAATTTTAAATAGCTGTGTTTTGGTTTAGTTTTTCACAAGGATTTAGAGACTTTCATTAAAAAATACTTTCAAAGTTGAGCATAATTCCTGGTTAATTAGTTAGCAAATACAAGTATTTGAGACAAAATGCAAATACAAGTATCTAAGTCCCACATACCTTCTTTAGAGTTCCTCCACCCTGAATAATCTCATTCACAGTTTCTGGTTTGTCTTTCTCAACAGAGAGACAAGACATGAATCACAGGATTCTCTACCCATTATGACCTATTTCTTGTGCCTCACACAAAGTGAGAAGTCTTCATTGCTCACCCCATTTCCTCCTAAGCAACATGTACAAAGAAAGGAATGGCTCTACCAGACAAGCACATTGATTGTGAGGGATCCACCATTCTGAGAAGAGACTTTCCAAGTGGAGGCAAGGGCTCATTACTTATTTAGATCCCTGATAACTGTGTAAATGAGAAGTCTTTAATGGCCTGCAGGCTGCTGCTGACTCAGCCACAACCACACCATGGGCCCAATAGACAGGACCAATTTGCTTGTTTCATTTAGCACATATCAGAACATGTGTGGCTTCATTTTGTGTTTCTAGACAAAGCAAGGTTTAGTGTGGTCATTTTTTTAGCTAGGAATACAAACAAAACAAAATCCTTTTTTCATCTCCTTAGATCTGATCTGATTGCAGCACGGCAAACAGCAGTTTCAGCTGAAACATGAGACTAAGTAGTTCTAAGCCATTTTGAGGAGGGCAGTGTATTGCAGAGCCTGCTTAGGGGCCCTTTGAGTAGATGGAGGTCCATGTGAGATGAGAACTTTGGCTTAAGACTGAGAAGTATTTCATTTTCTCTATAATATCAATAGTTGAACTTCATACCTGGCACTGTTTCTTGGCATTTTGTTTATATTGGTGACTTGGTAATGATATCTTTGATTCCTGGCATTGTAAGAACTTTCCAAGTTAGAATGCGAATTTAATGAAAGATACCTAAATATCTCTTCTATGACGCAAATATGTGGCATAATGATTTTAAACCACAAATGGAAAATTAATATTCTTATTTATGAATTGTCAGGATCATAACCCAAAATAGTTATTCCTTGGCTCTTGAACAGATGTTTCTTTAACACACCAGAGATTAAAGTAATTCAAATGGTAATTACTTGAGCCAGAGTCATTGACAAGGTGAGGCAAAAAAGTAAATTCAGCAACATTACCTCCCTAAGTGAAAGATAAGTAAAATTACGTCTTGCACTATATTGATATAATACATACACACACACACACACACACACACACACACACACACACACACACACATATGTATATATAATTTCCTAGTGAACACATGAATGCCCTTAAAAATAGTCTTATGGACTGATTGAAGTTCACTGAATATGACTACACTAGGAAAACAAAATGTTTTGACATTTTTTCTGCCTTTGACAAGAGATCACATAGCCCCAAACTACGTTGTTAGTTACTTTCCAGTGGGAAGGAAAGGAGCTGGGTAGATGCTCCTGGGCATGTCACAGTCTAAGCTGAACTTAGTGTCAGCGCTGGTGCTGGCTCCTTGCTTCTGGCTATCAACACTGTTAAAACACATTTTTGAGATGTGAAATCTGTCACAATTTTAATGTCACATGGTGATGCTGGGTTGTACAGGTGGCAATCTGTGTGGTGCTGCTGACTGTATGCTTTAGGTGACTATTTCAAGTCTGAAGCTAGAAAACAGGAAATTTGCAAAGGAAACTTCAGAGAAGGAGCAACTATGTGACATGGTCACTTGATGTAGGTAAACTGAGATCGGGGGAAGAAAAATTCTAGCCTAGCCTTAATATCATGATGGATTTAAGAGTAGAATTTATCATTTCTATCAAGCTGAATTTCATAAAACTCTTTTCATAAGTAGTCCTGTTTTACTAACCAGTGTCACTGTGACATTTCTTACCATGGTGTTTCAAAACCAGGAATGCAAACAGTGAGCTTGAAATCTCTGAAGATGTCTTTGACTATACACTCATAAATCCTGGGAAATGATCGCTGAGGATATATATTTACAAAGTCCTTTGTGATGAAGCAGTTCAGAAACTATAGGTGTCCAGCTGTTGAGTGTGCAAGGAGGGCACTCAAATGACAACAGTCACTGGAATGATGTTTGAAAATGAGAACAGTTCTGAAGTGTCAAGTTCAGAATTTGTGTGCCAATTGACATCAGAAATATCTTTCTTGAGGATGGTTATTCGTTTATGACAATTTTTTTAAAGACTAAAATTCTGACTTTCATTCTATCATCTTGTTTTTTTCTCCCACCACTATTCTCATATGCCAAATTGTAATTTTACTTCAAACTGAAATCATATTTAACAAATGAAAAATGAGAGGCTTTTCCATGACACCAAAAGATGTCAAACTCTTGAAATTAATTCTCTTAAGTTATTCTTACACCAAAGTAAAGCTTTATTAGGTACAAAGTGGACCTAGCGGTGGGGATCTGGGCTAGTTATCACTTCCACCAGTCAGTTCAGGAATAAGCATAACTTTGTATTAATTTATTATTCTTCAATAAGTGATAGTAACTGTCTGAAAGTGACAGAAGACTGAGCAAGGAAGAAGGATGACCTACTTAGGGAAGAGCTGAGCAATTGCCTGGCCAAATGCATCTCACAGAGGAAATATATGAAGACAGATTATTAAACTTGAGCACAGTTCCTTTATGTGAAGTAAACAGATGCAAGTCCAATTAAAACACTCTTAGTCTTTGAGACTTAGTCATTTATTCCACTTTTAAATATGTATAAATTGCATTCACATTATGAACAGACACTATTTTAAACACTTTAGTCAAAGAACTTGAAGTAAAATCTCTCTGAGAGCAGCTTATTAACTCTGCATAAACAGCCAAAGTATCCAGAATTATGAAATACACGCTGAGCTAAAATTGTGGAAAGAAAAAAATACTTGTGCAGTGGAAACCAATGGTATCATATTTGTAATAATCAAGGATATGAAAAGTCTTTCTGATGCCAGCCTCCTCGGTGGAATACACAAGGGTGGTAAGGAGATCGTTGAACCTAGGGCTTTGTGGAAATGCCTCAGGTCCCAGTGAATCATGACATCCTCACTGAATTTCTGTTTTGGGGAATGCCAGAGGCACAGTTTTTTCAGATGGGTGCCAATGAAATAGGCAAGAAAAGTAAGGAGGGGAGCCAGAAAATTCATGCCAGTGACCTGATAGATGAAAAATCAGTAGGAATGATGGGGCACCTGCTGAAGCTGTGTCAGGAAAATGTCAGGAGCACACATGGAGACTCATTTACAAGATGATCAATTTAATTACATGTGCTGAAAATTATTTTGTACATCATATATATACTTATACACACATTATATTATATACTAAGTATATAATAATCATGTACATATGCTCATATTAATCTCCTGAGGGTATAATATCATTTTTACACCTCACATTAGAGAAAAGATTAAAGGACTTTCTCAGTTTTAAGTATGCAGTATGTATTCAATATTTGTGTGCTTACTTTGTTTTTGCTTCTTTTTATATGAACACATGTTGCTCTGAGTGATAATATATTTTTAGTAAGGTCAGTTGAGGTCACTGTACTTAGCAATATTCAATTATTAGCTTCAGGGTGCAAATAGAAGTGAAAATTTTGTGCTTGGTTTTTGTTTTCTTCCTACTCAGAAACTCATGAAGAGTGAAACAAAAACAAAAGAGTGATGCAAGTTTTCCCCTTGGGATAGTGGTCAGTGCTTCTCATACCATGGCATACCAGCAGAGAGAGGATGGACAGATCTGGTACAATAGGGCATCGCTGGTAGATGGGAAGAGCAACCACCCCACTTTAACACACATTTCTATTTTGGAAATAAGAGATGCTTATCAGGTATAAGTTTCCTAGCTAATCTACTTTATATAGGCCTTCCTTTGAAGCAGCATATAGCTTCTATTTCCCTAATGCAACACACTGAGTTTGAAAATGCCCCTTTCATTCTATATCACTAATGAACACTGAAACCTAAATGAAAAGTAGCCACTAACCCTACACATGTACAGGCCAGAGTATCATAGAAGACTATGTATGTAAGATACTTTGGATTAAGAAAATGCTTTAAGGAAAAGCACAAGTACAGGGAGAGAGTTGAACTAGGAAGGCATTAATCTCCCTCTTGAAAGAACAAACCACTAGGAAAGGAGAGACATTAATATTCTTATGATCTTACATGAACAAAGTCAGACCATTAACTAGTATCTCTGGACATCTTACACCCATTTGGAACATGAAATGAAGTGATAATTATACCAGAAACTAGGCAGACAGTGAGAACAACTAAGCTAAATCAACACTGACTGTTCATGAGGATAAAGTGAGGAAGATAAGAATAGTAAAGGTAGAATAAAAGTTTATATTAAAATCAGTAAGTGTAGACTATCAGTAGTGCAGAAAATTGATATAGTCTAGTGGCAATGGTGGCAGCTTTCCTGTGAAGATATTCAAGCTAAAACTTCACTAATTCTCCATTACGCAGCCAACCCTGAAAGTTTTAATTCCCTGGGAATTAAAACCTCTCTAGCAATCAAAGATATGTAACTGAAGAACACTGAAATACCGTTTCTTATTAATTGAATTTGCAACAAGTAATATCTGATGTGGTGTTAGTGAAAAACTACATGGAAAGGGGAGTCAATGTTGCAGGTGTAACATGTCCCGGAGAACCTCCCATAGATGACAGTGAGGCATCCCCATTAAAACTGAATGAAACGGTAAGCCATGTTGACCTCTATAAATCTCTAGATTTAGGCACTATTTCTACATGAGCAGAGTAGAGCTATGCAAAGACGGCCAGTTGTTTTGATTTTCAAAGGAAACACAGACTGTAAAAGGAGAATCAACTATGCTGGGGTATTTCTACATCAACATCCCAAGTTAGAATTAGTTAACTGAATCTATTCGTCTCTCTACCTATAGATAACATTCACATCCATAGTATTAAGAAAAAAAAAAACAATGAAAAATTGTATGTCTACAGATACTCTCCAATTTTTATGAGGCTGATGCCTCTATAAACTCATTGTAAATTGGTAATACTGTGAGGAAAAAATGCATTTAATATGCTTCACCTAATGAACAACTAGTGTAACCCAACCTACCTTAAACATTCTCAGAATAATCATATTAACCTACAGTGGAGAAAAATCACAACAAAGAAAGCCCATTTATGTGACAGTGTTGGTTATCTCATCCAGTTTATGGAAAACCCCACAGAAGACTGGCAGCACAGCACACTGGAGCGCATTGGTTATTTATTCTCTTGAGTACAGAGCTGAATGAGACTTGGACCTCGCCTTTGCGGTCTAGCATCCTGATAGACTATGGCACCATGTGCTATTCTGCTATTTCAGATAAAACCATTAACTCAAAGAACTACAGATTTTGCTGAATGCCCATCACCTTGGTGCTAAGGAAAAGTAAAAAATCCTAAATGAAATTGCAGAAAAGTAGGGACTGCCTGTGTTATAATCCATTTATATGACAAGTATGTTATATAGGACCATTCCTTGGGTCCTTTGTAATTATCTACAATTAGAGGGTGATTTGACTCAAGTGATAGTAGCAGTCATGGCAAAAAGATTGAGCACTCAAAGTGCATTCTGTAAATTGTGTCCAGAAAATGTGATATTAGACTGAATATACAGCTTTTTCTCTGAGACAGAGGGGAGATGCAGTTGCTGCTAACTGGGAAGGAAAGACAAAGTGAAGAGTTCAGGAATCAGAATTTTAACTCTAGGTACATTGAATCCAGGATGTGTGTAAAATTTCTAGATAAGTTAACTAGCCTTTGTTTTAGGTAGATATGTGACTCTTCATTTCAGGAAAAACATCAGAGTAGAACAAGCAGTATTGGGGGGGTGGGATTCTTGAGAAACAGCTGCCAACAGGACAGGGCATTTGCATATGATCAGAGCATTAGAGTCAGGAGAAGAGAGTTTCACAGTAAAGGTGGGAAACCCACAGGACCAGTTCAAAGAACAACAGGAAAGGCATTTTCCTTGGAGAAGGGGGGAATAAAGTGATTTACCAAGCATGATTTACAGGCCAGTAAGGTAAGGACTGAGAGGACTAGTAGTTAGAAGAAAGGGGTGGTCAGAGGAGACTGACGAAACTTGTGATTGGGATGTGGGGGCAATAATATAATCAGGATAGTTTCCTAAGAATTGGAAATGAAGATGCTAACAGGGAGCTTGGCTGCAAGACTGAACAAAGGTAATAAAGAAACAATGGGGAAACATACATTTTAATAGTTGCATTCCCTTTTTCTTTTTCTCTGTGTTTGACCTGAACATTTTCTCAATCAAAGAAATCATGGTTTTAGATCTTAGGGAGGGATGATTCACAATTTTTCAAATGTAATGAATTTGTGATCAATGTAAGATCAAAAACAAGATACAGGATAATAGAAGGTGTATAAAACAGTTTATATGTAAATGCATGGACTAGACTAAAGGGAAATAGTTCATAAATATTATAGGTTTAAACATATTTGAAGTATCTAAAGGAAAATGATATACAAGTAAAGTATTATGGCTTAAAACAGAAATAAATAGCATGAAATAAAAGCTTGTGTTCATTGTCTTTAAAAACACTTTTATTTGCAGCTTTTTAATACCCATATTTTTAAATCTCCTACTGAGATTAGAATAGATGAGGATGTTCTTAAATGGATGTCTTTGAAAACATGAGAATGAATCAGAATTATAATACAAAGGCAAAGTGTAATTAAAGACTATTGCGAGTGATTCAGTTTTTAAAACTGGAAGTATAACATATAGTCATTTAGTTCCTCCGAGATACTCTCCCTTGTTCTGAGCACATTTATCCTGCCCTTTTGCCACTTTTGGAAGCAATTCTGGAAGTCCTGTTTGCTACTGTCAGTCACTGTGATGTCATGGCCACCTCAAATTCGTTCACTAACTCCAAACTTTCATGATCTTATGACTTTGAGGGAAAAACAGAAAATACAAACACACTGTAAGCTCCCGTCGCTGGTGTTGGAGATGTCACTGTCCCTCAGAGGGAGTGTTTTGAAGCTAATGCCATATTTTATGTTATCATAAGAACATATCCATACTGGAATTCGAGTCTGTGTTTGTCTGTGTTTTTCCATGCATCTGTCAGAAAGCTGGATGGAAATCAAATGCCAACATGTCTACTACAGTGGAACACTGCATTGTGCAATTAATAATACTTTTGATTCATATATTCCAGTACTTGGAAAGATATAAAAAACTGAGGAGACATGAATTCATTGTATAAAATCAGAAATTTCCATAGAATAATACTCATTCCATAATCCAGGAAATAAGGAGTCATGTTTTGTTAAATCTATTTAGTTGTACTAAATGTTTTCTGAATTTAATTATATCATAATAATTTAAAAAACAAATAATACCACATATCCATTCTTTCTGTAATTATAGCAGCTAAGCAGTATAAGAAAACTTAACTTACAAAAACATCAGAATAGAGTTAGTTTTGTCTTTATGATAATTACAGATCTTTCTAGTATAAAATATAAACCATCTCAAAACTAACATGGTAATCTACCTCACTTGTATAAATTCACTTGGAATTGAAATAATTGTATTCTTTATGAAAATTTATTCTAATATAAGTACATGTGACAAGATTCCTTTGGGGTTATGGGTGTGCACAAGGTTTACGCAGAACATCTTTAATTTTGAAAACATGTAATTGTTCTTTCAAATAAAAACAAAAAAACATTTAAATTTACACAAGATTGATTGAAATTGCAGTGTACTTTATTTTTTAAAAATAAAGATTATTACATTCAAAGACAAGTTGCTATCAATTTGCCTCAAAACATTCCCCCTTCTTTTAATTTACTGTTTCATTGTTCTGGCCACTCTGAAGTAGTGCTAGAAGGCTTCTCTCACCAGTGTCTTTACCAGGTGTGATAAAACACATAATGAGTTTTGCTGCCAAATGTCAGCCAGCGGAAAGGGTGTTGATAAATACTTCACAGTGGGTCCTCATCCACCTCATCCACCAGATCTGATGCCATGTGACTTCTGACTCTTCCCCAAATTCAGAATGATCATAGAAGTTAAAGATTTGGAATTGATTCAAGACAAGAGAATAAGAAAGACACTTATGAAAAAAATGTTCAGAACTGCTTCAGAGAGTGACAAGAAGAATAGCGTAGGTGAATTGAAAAAATGGGGAGTTATTTGGAGAGGACTAGGGTTAAGGAGAATGGGTCTTTTGCTGTCATAATTTCTTTATTTAAATATTCACAACACTTTTTATCACATCTCATATTTATATTAAAACTAAATTTAACTTTTAAAAAGTTAGTTCACTTAGAGACAAGTTCTAGTGCAGTGGATCCTCAGGTTATGAACTTCATTCCTTGCACAGTTCTGGGGAAGATGTCTGTGTTTGTACTCATCACCTAATGTGAACTTGGTGAATGGAAGAAATCTATTAGTGAACTGATTTTTTCTGAGAGAGGAGCATTCATGAGTTGAGATGTTACTGTATTTTTCAGTCTGTACTAGTTCATTTAAACTAACTTGTCAAGGATTCTTAAAGTGTATACAGTTTCTTAATTTCTGTGTTTTGTGATGAAATTGTTGTTACAGGTACCTGAGGTAAGGCGTGCATCGCTAATGTATGGGGTTGGATAGCAGATGCTTCGTGTTGCAGAGTAGCCTCCGGGAAGCAGATCCTACAACAGAAGAAGTGGCACAAGGTACACTGTCAAATTCTTTGGGGAATAATAAAGGGAAAAACAAGCTGAAGAGAAGGAATACTTGATACGCCGACAGTGTGAGCGGAAATTGCAAGCATTCCAATGGAGGATGTAGAGGATGAAATAAACACCAAGACGTTTCCTGTTTGGGTGACAAAGTCATCCTGTCTCTCAGCCTCTATGAATTCAGTTGTTTAGATCCCAGCACACCGCGAAGAGCGCCGGTGGCTCTGTAAAACAGGGCTTCTTGGCTGAGACAGTCCTCGCAGAAGGGTTGCAGCTGAAGGCTGTTTTCCAGAAGCGTTCAAGCAACTTACAAAATAAATAATTCATTCCTGGAGAGGATCTGGAGGAGTGTCTTGCCACACTTAAAACCTTCCGATTTACTTCTTAAATCAACTTCTGAAAAGCTCCTCCAGTTTCCTGGTAGACTCCACTTCCTGAAAGTCAATGGGACATGAACCAAAGCTCTGAAGCTCTTGGGGATGTGAGTGCACAGATGCTCCTTTCCACAATTTCCATTCAAGATTTATCACTGCAGGTGCCACTGACCTGAGGTAAGGGAGAGATGCTGGCGACTGCACCGCCTGCAGCACTTAGGTCCTTTTTGCTGACAGTACCAGCACTCTACTTTAGGCTGTGGCATTGCTTGGTATGTATTCTGACTGGAAGAACCTTGCAGTTGCCCTTTTTGAGTACGATAAGCCTCATTCTGTAAGTCGAGGATAATTATGAGGATTGTTTTCAAAGACCAAAGAAATGGAGATCAGGTATATGACTAGTAGGAACCACTGTGAGTTGGGCATTACTTAGAAGTTAATCACCTGCCCACATTATGCAAGGTTTAATGTCACCCTTGTTCTAAAAGTAACATCAACAAAAGCTTTATATGAAACATAGTTCAGAACATTTGGCTTTCCCTTTCTTCCTAGTGTGTAATCTCCTAAGTAAAGATACTAGAAACATTTGGAGAATTCTCTTAGAACTGCAACAGCTTAACAACTCCTTGGGCAAAAGGTTTTTTTTTTTTTTTTTTTTTTTTTTTTTAATTTCAGAACTAGATCAATTTGGAAAATAGCAAAGTATTATGACTTCTTATTGGAGCGACTACCCTTAGTCCTTATCTTCATTATTTTTATTCAAGAGATGGAGGAGTCCTTGGTGCGGGGTCTATAAATCTCCTCACCATATTTTGTTAAAAATCTCCATAATTATCTTCAAATAAAAAGTCCCTGGATACCCCTTAAACTGTTCTAGCATTACAAAAGTTCAATTTCTATGGTTTGTGATGGTAAGGAATCACCACAGGCCTCCTATAGTTTGGTGGTACCATTATTCCAACTAATTTGTAAACCCAGTTTTATAACTGTGTATCTTATTATTAACCTTGGCATACAGAAATAGCACCAGAGAAATGGGTAGGATCTTAGGAACTTTTCACTGATCTATTGCTGAATTTTTGGTAACCAGGGCTCTTCCGCAGGGTGCCTGCCCATAGTGTGCTTTCTGGCTTGGTTCATTCACTCAAGCAGCATCACTCCAATGAATGTTTTAGTGCTTTATTTTGGCAGAGGGTACATCAGTTCAGACATTTATTTCTACCTTGGTGAACTTGTATCATCAGGTTTTTCCATGCTGCTAGGACATCTTAGAACCATATCTCATGATCCTTCTGGAGTGTTTGAGCCTCAGTTTATTTTGGAAGATTTGCCTAACATATAAACACTCTCACTTATAGCTTTGTCACTTGCTCCCTTGTGTCAAGGGTACTAAGAATCCAGTCCTCAGTGTACTCTTCTGGCTGTTACTAGAAAAACATTGGCTACATTTTACTGCTTCTGTTATGTCATCTCTGCCTGGGGAAATCAATGGAACTCTCAGGGGACCCAAAAGGAGCATTAGAGGTGACATAAAACTTCCATAGCAGTGGAGTAGGAAGGAGAAGACAGGCCTTTCCATCCCCTTTTGACCCATCAGTTGAGGGCATACCATGGCGAAGAGACCATGATCCTGCAAATATCGACTCCTTTACAAGAAGACTCTTCCAGGGACTGAACAGTTGATGCCTGTTTGATAGCTTCACTTGGAGCTGCTAGGGTGATAAGAAAAATCCATCAATGCAGAAAGGAATCTAGGCGTCGCTGCCCACATCCACAACAGTGCGAGGTATCCAACACTAACGAGCATTCTCGGTGCTCCTCTTGGGTTTCCTAGGAGTCCCAGATTCCTTTAATCTCCTCTCCTTATTAAATGATTCAAGAGCCTTTAATTGCTCTCCGTATTCATTATGGCTCTTAAATCCTTCTCTCAAAGTGTTTCTGCGGCTTTCTTAACAACTCTCACAGCACTTCTCAGAGAATCATTTCCTCATGTTACATTTAAATTTTTTTTAAGGAGGCCAGAAACTCCCCTTTTAAAGACAATGAAACAGCTCTGGGATTTAGCTCAGTGGCATCATACCTGCCTTATAAACACAAGGTCACGAGTTCATTCCCTGGTGCTGCCAAAAAATCCAAGCAAACAATGTAAGATAATGAAGCAAATACCTGAAAGTTATAATTACATTTATATATTTTTCTTAACAAGGAAAAATTTAGTACTTGTATTAGCAAACAGATACTTTAGTTTGAATAGTACCTTCATTTTCAGCTCATTAAAAGGGGTGGCCGTTCCTAATCAGGAAAGCTGATATAGACTGATTAAAATTTTAGGCAACTGTCTTAAGGCAACACTAAGCCCTACTTGGATTAAATGCTTGTGTCTATCCTGAATGACATTAGACAAAAGAAATTGTATCTGATGCAAGATCACTGTGAAACTGATAAAAATTTTTGTTGGTTGTTTATTTTCCAAAGGTGCAAGATTGAAACAGGTCTTGCTAATAGGTAGTTTAGAAAGAAATTTGCCATTTGTGGTGGAAAACCTGTACAACAGAAATCATTGTTTGGGGTATGCATTAAGAGAAATAGTTAATACTGTGAAGGCCTCTAGCCAAATTCTGGAGTTTGGACCATTCAACCTCTTGCATTTACACAAATAAATTGCCTTATGTTGCTCTCTCCTGTTTTATGGCTGAAAATACTGAGTATTTTGGTCTACAAATGACAAGCTATCAGCCTGTCCCTATTGCGACTTACAGACAGATGTTTGATAACTGCAGCCATCACAGATGGAAGGGGTTGTGTCAAGATATCTTATCCTGGGGGGCTATTAGTCTCTGATCTGAGATATGCCATAGGGGGGAAAAGTGAAGAAAATAGTAAGCACAGCATTAGAGCCATTTATCACCTACTGCTGTGTCTAGAATAAAAGGATCCTCTTTCAAGATAGTCTATTATCTGCTGCTTGCTGGATTCATGCTGTCATACTTTTTTTTCAGTAGTCAATAAATTGCTGAAGGCCACATTTAGAGAGTAAGTACTGTTGTACATCCAACTTTATATATTGTTCTTTTATTTACAGTGATATTTACCCATTTATTAGAAGACTGTTATATATGTGAAAGTGTATTTTTCTCACTTTTTGGTTTACCAGGTCATTTCTTGGAGGATAGCTTACAAAATTCTTTTATGGTTAACTATAATAATAACTTTATAATATAATGACCAGAAAAACATAAGAAATTATTGCCCTGACTCCATGTCCTTAAAATAAGCATACACATACTTTCATTTCTCAAGCCTTACTTACTAATTCCTTTCACTTTATATCATCTGTGATTTAATCTGTGTCTTCATCAGTAATAAGGCATACCATATGGGATTCTATGAATCATGCATGAAATGGTGCAACAATACTACATTCTTTTATCATTAAAAGATAAATAACTGGGAGTTGAAGCTTATGCTGTATTTTTTTAATTAAATAGAAACTGGGCAGGAGCAAGGGTAGAGAACTATTTAAGGATGTTTACAGGTAAGGAATTTTTTTTCAACAACCTTTGTTCTGTCCAGCCAGGCATTCACCCACTAATTTATTAGGGACAAGATCAATAGTGGGAATGAGATTGCTGTGCTTAACTTGAATCGAATTTATGCCATGTTTACAGCTGTTTTCTCTGATAGCATCCTTGGAGGAGATGAGCTGTTAATCTAATGTGTTTTTACCACCATTTTGCATGTGTTGATTGCTTCAATGACTTCCTAGAGATTCTTTATATTAAGCCCAAACTCATAGCCAGAAATCAATCAACAGCACTTTATTTCTCTGTAAGGAATATAGAAAACTTATCAGGAACAAAATAGTGCCTCTAACTGTAATTAGCTTTGGACAATATATATCCAGTTGGGACAAGAAGTGTTCACTCTGGAAACACTACAGATACTGTATTAATGTTTTGTGGGTATAACAGATGGTCACAAGGGCTGCTGCTCAAAATAAGCATGTTTACTTTGAACAGTTTTCAAATCCAACACCCTCACTGGCTTAGTGGGGTCTCTCCAAGTGTTCAATCAGGGTGTCAGAAGACTGGGATACTATCAGAAGAGTCAACTAGGGAAGGAATTCCTTGCAAGTTCATTAAGGTAGTTAGCAGAGTTCATTTCTTTAGGACAAGAAGATAGATGACTACTTCTTTTTTAGATCCAGAAAGTGCAGCAAAACCCTAAAGTGAAGGTTCTAGAAAGAGGGAAGCTTTATTAAAATATCACCATGAAAGGGATATACCATCATCCATACCATATTCTGTTGGTTAAGAAAAATAACAGGTTGCTTTTGATCACACACAAGGGTAGGAAGTCCTATAACAGCATGATCATCTGAGTTGGAGACACTGGATACCACTTTATGGTCTGTTCCACAGTCCTTGTTGTGCTTCAGATGATTTAGATCCTTACTACAAGTAAGCAAATTTTCTTCTTGTGGTTTTCTGGAACTTCATGTCATATAGTGTTGATTCTAATTCCAAAATTCTGTTGTTTACATCAGGAGTTACAGCAGCAGATTAAGATTATGAATGTTATCTGCTAAACCCAATTCCTGCGCACAACTTCTCTCCATTTGTGAGTGACAAGTTATCTTCTCATTTTGCTAGGCATGTAGATACTCTAATAAACAGAGAAGAATATAAAATGAAAAGGAGTCAGTTGTCCATAAATCTTTTGAAATGACTAGTGCTAATGTTATTCCAGTGAACTTGGGAATGCAGGAATTTCCTTCATGTATCTTTTTACTTTTGACTATACCCAATAGTGGCACTGCTGTTCAAATAATACTAATATTGTTCATTTTTTGGAGGAATCTCTATAGTCTTTTCCATATTCCCTCTCTTAGTTCGCACTTCTAAAGAGTATAAAAAGGTTCCTTTCCCTCTTCTCTTTGCCACTTGTGATCTTGCCTTCATTTGATGAACTCATTATCAAAACAACAGGTATAGGTGATAGCTCATTGTAGTTTCAGTTTGTGTCATTAATGATTAGTGATGTTGAGCATTTAGAAAAATACTTTATGTCCTTCACTTAGTACCTTTGTGCAGCTTTAACTGTGCACCTGGGTAATTTATAATGAATACCCATCTATTTCAGATGGTTCTGAAAGATAAGTCTAAGATCAAGGACTGCAGGTACCTTTTCTAGTGAGCAATTCTCACTTTGTTTGAGGTGTTGCTTCTCCAAAGTGCAAGAATGCCATTTTTGATGGTGGAAGGCACAGGGGTCCTAAATGGCCTAATCCAGTTCCCTCTAGCCCTTTTTTTAAATAATCTTTATTGGTACATTAAATATACACATCATGATTGCACTCCATAATGGGGATTTGTACCAGTATAAGACACAACTTAATT
>PVIR01032572.1:0-18704 GCA_004026965.1 Petromus typicus
CTGCCTCTGCCTCCCGAGTGCTGGGATTACAGGCGTGAGCCACCACGCCCGGCACTGTGGTATGTGGTACTGGTTGCTGCTGGGTGTGGGTCTCCACACCCAGTATTGTTATGTGGTTACCGGGGAATCGAACCCGGGTCCTTGCGCTTGCGAGACAGGCGCCGGAACCACTGAGCTAACTCCCCGGCCCCTATTTTTTATTTTTTTGAGACAGGGTCTCGCTTTGTAGTTCAGGCTGGCCCTGAACTCACTGTATATCCCAGACTAGCCTCAAACTCACAGCAATCCTCCTCCCTCTGCCTCCTGAGTGCTGGATCCATCACATCCAACATTATGGTACGTGGTACCGAGGATCAAACTCGGGACCTTGCGCTTGCCAAGCAGATGCCAGAACCACTGAGCTAAATTCCTGCCCCTCTACCAGTTATTTTTATTCAGGGCAAACACCAAGCTCTGTATCAGAAAAGCAAAGCCACCTGCCGGCCACAGCCAGGTGCACTTTGCATTTGGATATTATGTCAAAATATAGCCATGATCTAAGAATAAACCCCCAAAGAGGTCGACCTGGGCTTCTGGAAAGCAGTCCCCAGGACAGTGGATAAAAATCCATAACCAAGGACATGTTAGACTTGAAAATAGCCCCTAAGTGGGGGTTTAGGACTCCTTATGTGTCATATATAAGCTGGGGCCCTATGATGCCTTTTGGTATTTTGCATTGTGTCAGGCCCTGGGCTTCCTGCTGGGCCATATGGGGAACAGATCACAAGGCAGACACAGCCTCTGTCCATTTATTGTCCCCTGAGGGATTATGGGACATTGACAGTGAATCTTTCCCATAATTCACTGTTACTGGGCCAACATTATACCAGAAAGAAAGAAGGTAACCTAAGAGGGGCCCTTCTGGGTCTTGGTTAACCAGCAATGCTTAGAGGATTTTTTTTAGTGGTACAGGAATTGTCCAGTACAAAATCCGGCTGTACGTGAATGAAGACAGGTCTTTTTGGATACAGTCCATTTTAGGTTCAGTGACAGAGCTGGACACATCTCCCAGCTGTTTAGCAATGCTGGGGTCAGGGTGCGGCATCAGAGCTGACTGTGGAGGCCACTCAGGGAGGTGGTGGCAATGCCTCAGGATGAAAGGTGGTTTCCGTGAGAGCAAGAGGCTGGAATATGGGAGACTTGTCAGCCCCGACGCTTGTTACCTGAAGGCCGTAGGGCTGTCAGTACACAAGCCTGGCACACTCTGCCACCTGGAAAGACTATGGTATTGGTGGCTTCCATACCCATGTGAGCTCAGCACGGTCTGGGCCCGTCACAGACAGCTGGCGCCTGCTAGACACCCTGGACTTCTGGGGGCTCAGTTCAGCCTGGACCCGGGGTCCCTCCATGCCATCAGCAAGTTCCCTCTCCTGCCCTGCTCTTCTTTCTGCTTCTCTCCCTGTTTACCTACTGGGAAGAAGTGTCAGAAAATAAAACAGAGCAGATGCCACCAAGCTGAGGGAGAAAATTCAAGCGCTCAAAAGCTATGAAGAGGCCCAGGGAGCTTAGAATCAAGCAACAGCAGGACCAAGAGACCTTTAGAAAACAGTCTTTATGAATGTGGACATAATTTATATGAGTTTTAAGTGAATTTGCTGATTTTAAGTGAACAGCGTGACGAGTTCTAACAGACATATACGGGCATGTAACCATCTGTGTCACCAAGCTGTGGAACCTATCATCATTCCAGAAATTTCCTTGTTATGTTTTGCTTTTAGTTCCTTCTCTTCAGTCAACCACTGATCTTCTGTCACTGCAGTTTGGCTTTCCTAGAGCTTCCTCTACTTTTTTTCTTTTTGTGGTACTGGGGATCAAACTTAAGACCGTCTGCTTATGAGACAAACTCTAAGCATTGCCAGGTAACCAAAATCCAGAAGAGTCCCTCTTAGGTTACCTTCTTTAGTTTCTGGTATAATGTTGGCCCAATAGCAGTGAATTCTGGGAAGGAGTCATTGTCAATGTCCCATAATCCCTCAGGGGACAATAAATGGACAGTGAGCTACGTCCCTGGCCCAAGAGTCTCCCATCAATGCAAGAATGTACTGTATTGTATTGTTTCTGGCTTCTTTTCTTTAAGACAGGATCTCACTTTGTTGCTTAGGCTGGCCCTGAGCTTACTGCGTAACCCATGTGAGCCTAGAACTCACAGCAATCCTCCTGCCTCTGCCTCCTGAGTGCTGGGATGACAAGTGTGAGCCACTGGGGTATGTGGTTACCGGGGATCAAACCAGGGCCCTTGCACTTGCAAGGCAGGTGTGTTTCTGTCTTCTTTTGTTCAACCATGATTTTGAAATTCCTCCATGTTTCATGTATCAATTGTCCCTTTACATGGCTTGGTAGTATATCTCTGAGTAGGTACCATAACCTATTCATTTACCAGTTGATGGACTTTTGTGTTGTTTTCAGTTTTTGGATGATTAAGAGCAATTTTGATTATGACTATAAACATTTATACATGTCTTTGGAGAAAATGTTTCATTTGAGAATTATGTTTCCCCCTTAAACATTTTAGTTATTGTTGTTGTTATTGTTGTTTGGTGGTAATGGGGTGCTCTACCATCCCCAGCCCTTTCTATTTTTATTCTCATTTTGAGATAGTATCTTATCGAGTTGCCCAATTTGGACTTGAACTTGAACTCCACTTTCTATCTCAGCCTCCTGAGTTGCTAGGATTATAGGTGGGTGCCACCCTGTCTGGCTTCCTCTAAGCTTTTTAATTTTTTTGTGTGGTACTGAGGATGGACCACAGACCCTTGTGCTTCCAAGGCAGGCATGGTACCACTTGAGGTAAAAGCCCAGCCCTAAGCTTTTTTATTCTAAAATAATTTTAGATTTACAGTAAAATTGGGAAGCTAGTATAAAAACTCCCATGTATCCTCCAGCTTCCTCTCATGTTAATATCAGATATATTATGACATACGCATCAGAACTAAGACATTCACATTATTAGTGCAGTACTGTTAGCTAAACTCTAGACTTTATTCGGATTTCATCAGTTTTTTAATGTCTTTTTCCTGTCCCAGGATGTAACCAGCTATCACACTGGATCTGATCCCTAGACCTCCATAGTCCTCTCTAAAGGACGGAGCTTTCTGTGTTTTTCACAAAGTATTTGTCAAGTATTTTCTACAGCGTCCTTCAATTTTTGAATCATCTGTTGTTTTATGATCTTTAGGCTGGATTTTAGTTTTGGGGAAGAGCAGCACAGAGGTTGTACCCCCTCTCCCCACATTGTAGCCCTGACTTGTCTCTGGTGAAGCTGACCTGCGGTACTTGGCTCGGGTCCCACTGGCCAGAGCTCTCCGCTGTAAAGTCACTCATTTTCCTTCTCAAATTCTACTTGTCAGAAGTGTGTCAGTCAATCCGGCCCACATTCAGAGGGCGTGAGATTAAGCCTGTCTCCTAGAAGAAGGACTACTGAGGAGTGTGCAGGCATAGCTATAGTCATTCTAATAATTAGCGCATATTTTTGGAGAGATGTTTTGAGCTTCTGCTAGTATACTATTTATTCCTGGATTTGCCCAATGATTTTTTAAAAATTTGAATCTTTATTGGTACATTATGTATACACATCATGATCACACTCAACACTGAGTATTTGTACCAGTATCTAACACTACTTAATTCTCATTTTTTCCCTTTCCTCCACCCAGCCTACAACCCCCTCCCCCCTATAAACATAAGCTTTGTTTACTTTTTTAACCATCACGTTTTTTCTTCCTACTTGTTACTTATTCCTACCCCCTACTTCCTTTTGAATACATTCTATTTCATAATATCTATCATACATTCTAGAACTCATTTACATCCTCAGTTTCTCATACCAGAGAAAAGATATGATATTTATACATCTGTGACCTATTTATTTCACTTATGAGTAGGTCCTCAAGATACATCATTTGAGTATAAATGACTTTAAGCTTATTATTCTTTATGGCAGAGTAATACTCCATTTTATAGAAAAAAACCACGTGTTCTTTATCCAGTCTCCAGTTGATGAGCATTTGGGTGTTTGCAAGATTTAGCAATCACAAACTGAGCTGCTATAAATGTAGGTACCCATATGTCACTGTGATAAGAATTTTAATTCTTTTGTGTTTATCCTTAGCAGGAGAATAGCAGGGTCAAATGGACCCTGTAATCCTAGTTTTTTGAGGGATCTCCACACTGATCTCCATAGTGGTTGTACCAGTCTGCATTCCCACCAACAGTGGAGAAAGCTTCTTTTTCTCCGTAGCCTCACTGGCATTTGTTGCTGGCTGATTTCGTGACAGCGGTCATTCCTTGGGGCGTGGGGTGGGATCTCAGTGTTGTTTTCATCTGTGTCTCTCAAATGCCCAATGATTTTTAACATCTACCAACAGCACTGTTACTGCAATATTCTTTTGGTGATTTTTCTGTCTCTCATTCTGTCTGTGTTTTTTACATGCTTATGTCTTCCCTTTATCCACTCACTTATTTATATCACTATGGACTCATGGATATTTATGTTATTTTATTATTATTATTTTTGACACAGGATTTCGCTGTGTAGTTAAGGCTGGGCTTACATTCACTATACAACCCAGGCTGGCTTTGACCTTACAACAATCCTCCTGCCTCAGCCTCCCAAATGCTGGGAGTACAGGTGTACACTGCTACCACTGACACATACTTGGCTGAAAGATGTTTTCAGAATAGAAAAGCAGCCTGTCTGAGTTGTGTCAGGGAAGGTACAGGGGTGTTTAGATAGGTGAAGAAAAGCTTAGGAAGGTCAGTTTGGATGTTGGGAGCAAGAATTTGAAGGCTCCCCTTAATGAAATTTGTCTTCTCAGTCAGGATGTTTCCTGAGACAGCAATGAGAAAATGACTTTGGGAATTTTAATTTTACTGGATGAAATTCTTGGCCCTGAGAGGAGTGTTTCTGGATGCCAGCACTATTGACATTTTGGCCAAATAACTAATGGCAGTGAGGGGCAATCGTGTGCATTGGAGGGTGTTTAACAGTGTGTCTGGCCCCCACCTGTAGGTGCAAGGAACACCCTCTTTTGTTCCCCTGCTAGTGCCCACCAAAGGGTCTCCAGGCACAGTCAGACATCCCCGAAGGAGCCGAATCACCTCAGTTTGAGAACCATCAATCTAGAACAAAGTACACAATCGTGTCGTTCGTTACCTTCGAACCCAAGGCCATGGCCTTCACACGTCACTCTCCGAAGGGAGAGCTAAGCTCCTCGTGTGAGTCCTGCAGGCTGCCGTGGTGGGTCAGGGGAGGCATCGCTTTCTGGGGAGACTGGTGATGCCCTTAGCACACAAGCCAGATGAATAGAGAGGAAATGGGGTTCATGTTCCAGAAAGTCTGAAGTGGTTTTACACAGTGTGGCTGTGTTTGAGCCCAGCTTCGCGGTGGAAGGTTGTTTTGCTTTCTCTGTGGTTTCTGCGTGGGCTGCTGGAGGCACTTCGGTTGTTATGACAGTTGGGGACACAGAAGCTCTTCTCACAGGTTAGTATCTAAAAGCCCATTTGTTTTAAAGCCAACGTGGTTCCCACTGAGCTGGGTGGGAATTGGTCGCTGGTTGAGTTGTTTACTGAGACAGCTCAGGGACATTGGAGGACTTTTCTCCTTTCACAACTCTCATTTACTATCCCGAGGTCCTTGCATTTTTTTGGCTTTGTTTTTGTTTTTAACCTTCACTCAGTTTTACAAGACATTGCTATTTCATACCTAGCCAAGAACAGGGCCCAGGCACTCTGCGTGGCTGCCGATGCCATCTGTTGGCGACCAGCAGAACTTTGCTACTTTGGGGCTTTGTTGGTGACAGAGAGGTGAAAATTGGCAATGGACAACTGTGCATCTACTCCTTAGGGTAGGACTGTCCGAGTAAGAGGGAACAGAAGGGACATGGGTAAGAGTTTGCTTTGTTGGTTCTTATCAGAAGTCAGATGGTGCCAGGTATAATCATTTTAGCTGAAATAATTCTAGAATTTTTCAGGGTACCAAGTGGGATTGGGGGGGACCTAAAATCCATTAAGAATCAGGTATCAGTGAAGGAATTGGGTTTGGGGAAGTTAACAGAGCAGCAGACAGCTTTCTAAACTAAAAAATGCAGTGTCTTCCGTAGACTGAGCATGCAGGTATTATTTATAGAAATGGAGTATCAGACGCAATAACGCCTAACTCTCATCAAAGAAACCAAGACAACAGCATGCAAAATAACTCTTACATTCTATCTCCTCACAAAGGGCTTTCAGGTTCCGCACAGTTTGTTTCTATACCTATTCATTGAGGCCAATGTATTCTTGTGCTTCTTCTGGTGACAATACGGAGATTCCGGGGATTAAGTTTTGTAGGTGTTTATATCTGATGGGCGATGAAAGCCACAAGCCAAGCTTGGGGATCCTTTCAAAATCTCTGAATTGAGTGGAGAGACAAGCATGGCAAGGTGGCATGAGTGCGCCAGACACTGTTAGATCGAATCAGGCGTCCCTCCCTTCACAGGAAAGATACCACGCCCAGGGCTGTGGCTGCCTCCGGCCACTCTGGGTGAGAGAGACTGTGGTCAGGGCCAGATTCACTGTGTTCGCTTTTGCTTGGCTCCTAAGACGCTTGCTTCACTTCTAGCACAGCAGTTGCTTATACTGGAGAATTGGGAGGCAGGAATGTTTTTCTTCCCTGAATAGAAACTTCTCAGTAAATATTTGTTTTTGAATATCTGACTGAAAGTAAGGCCAGGTGGGCATGTGGGAGATGTTGGCGTCGTCAGAAGCTTGATCCCAGCTGGACTTGGCTTTTGCTGGAGCCCTTCAGCACGGGGCCCTGTTCTAACTCAAAGTCTACACGTTGTCTTCCTCAAGGAGGCTTTGCCATCTATCCCTTTTTGAAAAATAAATAAATGTGTTTATTTTGGTGCTGGAACTCAAAACAGGTCTCACTCATGCTGTGTAAGGGCTCTACCACTGAACTACAATCCCTGTCCCTAGTTCATTTCTAAACATCCATTGTTGTTGAGAACCAGTCAGATCTCTTCAAAATCCAAGTTTCATTTTGGGCAGCGCCTAAACGAGACACAGTGGTCCGTGTTCAAACTTTCTGGGAACCCCCTGATCCTTGGCTTCTTTTCCACTCCTTCTCCACTGTTCTCAACAAGCCCCCTTTGATGGAAGACCCTTCGGAGGGGGGCTGACTTGTTTCCTTCTCTGTTTCTTTTCTCCAGGCTCCCGTCCACCACCTCCTGTACCGTTTCCAAACTTCCTCCTCAAAGGAAAACAACAACAAACCAAACTATGAGAAACAAGGGAGGCTTGTGCCCTTTGGTGAAATCCCTTGAAAAGATGTCACTGAAGAAAGGGTTTCTGTGGCCCCCTGTCTTCTGGGCATGTTGGGAGGTCTCTGAGGATCCAACCTGCAGAGATTGGAGGACTCATTATAAGCACAGAAGCTATTCATTCGACACCGAGGTCCAGAGACCTTGCCAGTGCCATGCCTGTCATCCTTCTGAATTTAGAGCTTTGTAAAAGGACCTCAAACTGGCCTTTCTTCCATCTCTGTTCACAGTGTTCCTCTCCCATCCCCTGGCCTTCTCCTCTGTTGCCCACAGCAACCCACCCCCCGCAGTTGGTACCCCTGTGTGGAAGGAGCCGGCCAGGTTACCTCGGTGTCAGGCAACCCCAAGCTGAGCTGTTCGCAGTTCGCCAGAGCCACACAAAGAAACAGGTTTCTCTGAAAATCTCTGAGCTCAGACCACCTACGGAATCAGCCCCCCTCCTTCCCAACGTGCTTCTGTGAGAGTCTCATTCCTTGCTAGCGGGGCGGGCGACACTGCCTGGCCCCAGCACTAGAGGTGTCTGTTTACCAACAGTGCTTTGTAAATTCCTTGACACATTTCCTTCTGTTCGCACTTTCCATGCACATTCACATAGTCATCAGGCCTCTTCTACACGTGAGGGTGTTACTGCCTGGGAAGGCTCCTGTGGAGCCAGCAGACTAAGAAAGGAAGAATATAATGACTTGCCAGTGGCCGTCTGTCTGCGTGGACTGGAGACCAGGCTGTGAGTTTTTTCTCTCTGCTCTTAACCTAAGAACATGCTTGTCAAAAGGAGGTGACAGGGGGCCGGGGAGTTAGCTCAGTGGTTCCGGCGCCTGTCTTGCAAGCGCAAGGGCCCGGGTTCGATTCCCCGGTAACCACATAACAATACTGGGTATGGAGACTCACGCCCAGCAGCAACCAGTACCATATACCACAGTGCCGGGCGTGGTGGCTCACGCCTGTAATCCCAGCACTCGGGAGGCAGAGGCAGGAGGATTGTGATGTGAGTTTGAGGCTGAGCTCAGGGCCAGCCTGAACCACAAAGCGAGACCCTGTCTCAAAAAACCTTAAAAAAAAAAAAAAGGAGGTGACAAAGTTGTCATGGAGATGAATCATTAGCTACACTAATTGAGCCATCCTTAATGGGGAAGGGTGGCTCTTCCATTAATATGTATCTCAGATTACAAATGAGCAAAATAGGATTTGCTTTCTGATAGTCATTCTTGTGATTATCTGGAACCTCGGTTTGAAGACTGTCATGGGCTTGAGTACCACAAGTGAGGTACATCTGAGCTGAGGACGAGACAGCAGAACACTGAAGGAGATCCAATCAAAGATTATAAACTTTATTTTTATTTATTTATTTATTTGAGACAGGGTCTCACTTTGCAGTTCAGGCTGGCCCTGAGCTCAGCCTCCAACTCACATCACAGCAATCCTCCTGCCTCTGCCTCCTGAGTGCTGGGATTACAGGCGTGAGCCACCACCGCCGGCACTGTGGTATGTGGTTAACCGAGGATCGAACCCAGGTCCTTGCACTTGTAAGACAGGCGCCGGAACCACTGAGCTAAATCCCTGGCCCTATAACCTTTATTTCTGAAAGGGAAAAGAAAAATTTGGCAACATGAAATCATGCTCTATAAGACATGCTATATAAGACACCCAACTCTTATATCCTGCCTCCTCCTGCTTTCTGAATGTGCAAATGTGCAGTCCGTCTGGATGCCAAGGACCGGTGTGTTCTTTGAAATATTTGTCAATGACATGAGAGGCATGCTTTGAGTGCAGGCATTTCTTCTGCACTGTTCATTTCTATTTCAATGGTTTGCCTCAGTACTTTTCTTTAATTAATACTGTTTATGTTCACTGATGAATAATTCAGAGTCATACAAGCAACAGATGTCAGAGGATTCAAAATGACTTTCTCTGAATTATTTATTATTTCCAAAAAAGTAACAGGTTTGTTGAACAAGTGATTGGCAACACAGATGTAGATCAAGGTTTGTCAGTAGGCAACAAAGGTCTCCTATAGCTTCCCTTTTGGTGCTTATTAATAACTAGGACTGGGCTGCCGACCTGACCCAGGGTAGAGCACTTGCCCAGCATGTGTGAGGGGTTCAGCCCCCAGCATTTAAAAAAAAAAAAAACTCAACCAAACAAGAAACCCCAAAGCCATATTACACAAGGGGAGTTTGCTGCCAGCGCCGAGGGGGTCTTTTGTTCACCCCGCTGCTGATAGACTGGAGCCTTGTTTGGTTTCCAGGTTGTCTATGCATAATGAAACAGAAATGGGCGTTGGTCCAGACATACGACTCGTCAGTGCAGCTGGCTCTTGGACATGACTTCATGCGCCTTTCCACAAAGAGGGGATGCCTTTGTGTGCAAGAACATATACAAAATATAGGACCTCTCACAAACAAAGAGACTGGAGGCCTCGGAGGAGAGAACTTTTCCGATAACTTCAAGCTTATATACCAGCCTGTTCGTTGCAGTGATTTATTCACAATGGGATTTTTTTAAAAGGGAAAAACCCCAAAGCCCAACAATGAAAAATTAGCTCAATAAATTCTGGTAGAACCAAGCGATGGAATATTATATAGCCATTAAGCAA
This sequence comes from Petromus typicus, assembly GCA_004026965.1. NCBI lineage: Eukaryota > Metazoa > Chordata > Mammalia > Rodentia > Petromuridae > Petromus > Petromus typicus. Next base: position 9,934 of record PVIR01032572.1, read on the forward strand.
TACATATTTTGTTTTGGAAAAGTATTAACATTAAGTAGAAGAGGATATTAAATGAAAGACATTATAATCTACTGTGGTTGCATTTCTGGAGAAAAAAAGGTATGTATGTGGCTTTTCGTAGGCACTGAGAAAAGTCTAGAAAGAACTAACACAAAATATTCATAGTAGTTATTTAAGGATATAGAACCAAGGGTGACTTTTCTTCTGCTTCACATATTTTCTCATCTTCTGCACTATAAATATGCACATATTAGTCAGAGTAAAAGGTCAAGCCGCTAAGCAAGACACCCAACTGCACTGTGATTTAAAGAAAGGAATCTCCCATCTAGCAGCATGAGGGAGCGGGGTGTTTGGATGGATAAGTGGCTCCGTTCCTTCCAGGTTTGCATGGATGCAGGTTCAGGTTTCTCCTGCCTGTGGCTTCTCCATTCAGCGGGGACTAAGATGAACTTCCGCTCCTGTCCCTTGGCAGGGACATAGTCCAAGGGCTGTTACCCCACTGCCAGCCTCAGGACATCTGTGTGACTCTGCAAGGAAGAAAGGAGAAGCAGCTGAATTTTGTTGGACCATCCTCAGTGTCAGCTAACTACGTTACCTGTGTAATAAAAATAATGTAAGCAGGAAAGGCAGTAGGGTTACAGGTGAGGAACCTTCAGAGGGTGTTTCTTTTAGGGAAGGATTCAGCCTACAGAAGCAGCACACCATGTGGGTGTTGCTCCTCCGGGGAATGAAAGTCTGCTTGAAAAATGGGACCAGTAAAATTCCAAAGGCCAGACAGAAAGGCAAGGAGAAAGGTGGCAAAGGTCCTGTACTGCCAGCCTTCTTTGTACTGTTGGAAGAAGTCAAAGTCAGTGTGTTTTTTGGCATTTTTGAGTGCATAACTGCCTGTTACACAGTACAGGAACTGAATCATGTTTGCCCACTGACCTGGCAACTCTAAGCTTTCATAATCTTCATTTTGTTGTTTAATACATAGTGATATTTAGTACAAAGTGTCTTGAAAGAGCTAAGTTTTGTTGGTGATGTTTTGCTTTTTTTTTTTTTTTTTTTTTTGAGACAAGGTCTCCCTCTGTAGTTCAGGGTGGCCTTGACTTCACTGTGTAGCCCAGGCAAGCCTTGAACTGTCAGTAATCCTCCTGCCTCAGCCTCCCAAATGGTGGGATTACAGGTGTGCTCCACCACGCCTGGCTAAAATGCTAAAATTTAATGGAAACTCTTGACTTTATAATGTAAGAACTATCTTGTAAATAAAATTTTATATATATGGCCTTATAGTATTTAAGTCTGGTTAACTCAGGACAGAAATAAATACTCAGGTATTTACTTCTAGACTTATTTTGATGTTAAATCTAAGAGAAGTGAAATCTCACAGTTTCTTATTTTTTTGTGATCAAAAATGATCACAAAATTGCCACTTTGAGGGGTGTTGTTCTGATTTAATTATCACAAATTTTGTGAAATGTTTTATGACATGTAGGTTGACTGATTTCAAAGACTATAAATCTGTCTTCCCATCTGTCTATCATCCACCCATCTATCAGGGAACAGAATGGAAGTTTGTATCGAAGGACTGACCAATAGCCGGGGTTGATAGTTTGCAAGTCTTGGGGAATTCACACTGTGTGTGTATGTGTGTGTGTGTGTGTGTGTGTGTAATTGGAAAACCACATAGATCTTAATTTCTGAAACCATGCTTGTATTTGCCACTGAAGGCTGGGAAGTTTTATGATATAGTCAAGACAGTTGGTTAATACACGGGAGCTGTCATTAGCCCTGCCAACCATTTTCTTGTTCTGTTCTCTTGCCTGTGTGCTGGGGAGACACCCAGCTCAGAGGACTGTGGGTGATTCCTACTCTAACTTTGCTGTAAGAGCTCCTGTTCAGCTTGCTGTTGCTTGTGGACAACTGACTTTAATTCTCAGATTAAAAAGCATGGAATAAACGCTCGAAATTGGGAGTGTGCTGTCTAGAAGTCACGTTATTCATCTTCCCTCTAGTCACCTGATAAACTAGTATAGTTCTCTCTCCGGGTTGCTGTCATTGTGAGTTTACATTTGACCTTGTTCTAAAAAATAGTTGGAGCCCTACTGTATTTAGAACACGTTTTGCCAGTGATCCAGGATCTCTAAACGTGTTCATCCAATAACCTAAGAAATAGAAGAGAGAAAATAGAAGAGCCAGAGAAGTTGAGGAAGTCCTCAGATTTTAATACCTCACTTAAATGCCACTGTGCCTAAAGAGGTGGTTACCTCTAGTGTCCCTATGTCACATATAAAGGAAATAGGAGGCCCAGAGAGGCCAGGCAGTTTACCCACTGAGGAGGGCAGAACCAGGGTTTGAACTTGGATAGTGTAGCCATAGGGTCCTCGCCACTTGGCTGCATGACTCATTACATACCTGCTATGTCCATTTCCTGATGGCCACACCGACAGGGCCATCTTTCATAGGCACAGTGGAAAGCATATGGAGCATGCTGGGAATCGTAAATACTTATTTTTTTGTCTGGATTCATGGGTTTTCTAAAAGGAAAACTGTGCACCGGGGAGATATGTGTCACTGTAACTGTTCAGGTGTGGCGGTGAGCATGCTGGGGGTGAAGAACTGACATGCTAAGCCAGTTTGGGATGTCAGGATTTGAGGGACAGTGGAGATACAGGGAAATATTAAAGATGGCACCTACGATGTCAAGAGGAAATGATGACTCCTTAAAAAAAAGAAAGAAAGAAAAGCTATGTCTATCACACGGAGCTGAAGCTTAGATTTTCCAGGTGTCTTGAGCGCATTAAATTAGTCTGCAGTGTGGATTAAGGGACTGTGGGATTTAATAACTTGGTTTTTTTTGTTTGTTTTTTTTTTAGGTTTTTTGAGACAGGGTCTCACTTTGTAGTTCAGGCTGGCCCCTAGCTGAGCCTCAAACTCACATCACAGCAATCCTCCTGCCTCTGCCTCCCGAGTGCTGGGATTACAGGTGTGAGCCACCACGCCCGGCACTGTGGTATGTGGTACTGGTTGCTGCTGGCCGTGAGTCTCCACGCCCAGTATGGTATGTGGTTAATAGGGGATCGAACCCAGGTCCTTGCACTTGCAAGACAGGCACTGGAACCACTGAGCTAACTCTCCAGCCCCTAATAACTTGTGTATTAGAGAATGGCCCTGGAAAGGTTATTCCGTCATAAAAATGTAATCATTCTCATTGAATTTAGAAGCAAGGTTACTATTATCCTTTTAGTAATGGTTCCCATATTTATCAAATAAAATATCAAAAGTTGCAATTGAAAAACTACCATGTGAGGGCTGTTACACACCAAATTCTGTCGCTAGTGGTTTTTATTGTATTGTTTTTCCAAAATGTACTAAGAAAATTCTCGCTTTACATAATTTATGGTCATGCTGCTGTTCGAATGTGCCAAAAAATGTTCTCAGTGTCTCGGCAGTGTTTTGGAATACAGTATATTATCTTGGTCTTGGGCTATATATATAATGAACACTCGGTATTATTGGTGATAGTGTTTATTTTATGAGCTGAATTCTCTCCTATGGACAGCGAAAGGAATATGATATATAACATGTGGGGCTTAGCATGCCTTCAGTGAGTAATGGTAGAAAATACACCTTTCTTTCTGGCTCCCTTAACAAGTCTTTGTGTAGTTTTACTAAGCTTATGTCTGATTGCAAAGTCCTAATAGAAGATGACAATGGCCTGAGGTTCCCGTGTCCTGCGCGCCACATAATGTGCAGTCCACCTCACGGTTCTGAAACCTTGTGGAAATCATGAAGCATAAGGGGCAGTCATGAGTGAGGGGGCCCCCACCCCGCAGTCTTAGGGACTGAATCCAGAGCATTGCGCATGCTAGATAAGTAGTCGACCAGCGAGCCACATCCCCAACCCCACATCTTCTCCTTTCTGTCCAAGGAGAAGCAGATGGGGCGCGCATGCGGCTGGCAGGAGGCAGGGAGGGTATGTGTTCAACCAGACACAGAGCGAGGAATCCATAGCTGAACTGTGTCTTAGCATTTGGAGCAGTGTGGGTGGGGAATTAGGAGCCTGCCTTCCCTCTCACCTCCCAGGCAGTCTTCTCGAGTCCCTAAAGTGGCATATTCCATGTTAGAGAATATTGTAAAACTCATTCTTAAATAGCTATCTAAGGAAAAAAAAAAAACCCGACAGTGTAAGATATGAGTACTCGTTAGAACTTTGTCACAATTCGAGTCCTACCCTTTAGGTTAGATTTCCCTCTACCACCGTTGATGAAAAACATTTCCCTTTTCTGTTATTGTTCAGGTTTCAAAATATTTTTCTTTTTCTTTTGTAAAGTGATGTCAGAGAAACAAGTATTTCTGGGTCCATCTGAGCTCAGCAGGTTGCTCAAGGAAGAGGTCCTTTATCCAACTCCTGGTGAAAAGTTGACTCCTGGCAGGACTGTTAATTTGCAAAGTCTGAAAAGAGGAAAGTTTAAATTTTTCCGGCTGCCAAACTTGGGACTTCCTGGTGAATCATCAGAACACTTTCTGAGCCAAGTGTGAGCCTTGCTCTGGGGCCGCCGGGCTGAGGCCAGAGGAATGTGACGAGTGTATTTAGATGTCTGGCCAGAGTTCTGGGTGTGGGATCTCAGTAAAGGAGAAAGGTTACTCACTTGAAAGATTTGGATTACTGAGCAGCTCAAAAGAGCCATTCCAGGGCCAGAATTTCACTCAGTGGTTCTAGCATCTGCTTGGCAAAACCAAGGTCCCAAGTTTGTTCCCCAGTACCACATACCACAATGCTGGTGTTGTGGCTGACACCTGTAATCCCAGCACTCGGGAGGCAGAGGCAGGAGGATTGTTGTGAGTTTGAGGCTGAGCTGAGGGCCAGCCTGAACTACAAAGCGAGACCCTATCTCAAAAATAAAAAAAAATATAGGGCCAGGGAGTTAGCTCAGTGGTTCCGGAGCCGGTCTTGCAAAGATCCGGGTTCGATCCCCGGTTACCACATACAATACTGGGCGTGGAGACTCACGGCCAGCAGCAACCAGTACCACATACCACAGTGCCGGGTGTGGTGGCTCATGCCTGTAATCTCAGCACTCGGGAGGCAGAGGCAGGAGGATTGCTGTGATGTGAGTTTGAGGCTGAGCTCAGGGCCAGCCTGAACTACAAAGCGAGACCCTGTCTCAAAAAAACCTAAAAAAAATATATATATATATATATATATATATATATATATAGAGAGAGAGAGAGAGAGAGAGAGAGAGAGAGAGAGAGTTGAGTCAATCCATTAAAGAGAAAATCAGACATTTCTAAACTACTAAATAAGTGATGCTCCTGCACTGGGGACTTGCAAGGTGGCTGTTTGATAAAGTTATTTGGTAACTTGGCATCTATTGGCTCTTGCCGGGCCTGGAGCAGCTAGTGGTTAGGTGCTAGGAACACAGAGGTTTGCCGGCCGGCTCTGTGCAGGCCTGTCTCCGTAAGTCAACAGTTCTGCTAAGTAGATTCCACAAGCCAGGCTGTGTCGGTCACAGATACCAGGCTTTGCGATTTCATAGGTGACACACCTGCCTTGGGGACTTTGTCCTCAGTAATCTTCACCACTGCCTGAGGGAACTGGAGTGACAGCCATGCATGAGGCCCTACTTCTTTGTTCACTTTTTCAAGGTGAGGTTAAAAAAAAAAATCTAGTATCTTAATTTTAAAGAACTAATATTAAATTTACTATCTGAACCATTCTGAAGTGCAGAGTTCAGTGGCATTAAATATATTCATGTTGATCAGTACCATCCATCCAGAGAGTTATTTCTGTCTTCTCAAATTGAAACTCTGTACCCACTGAACAATAGCCATCGAGGGCCTCTTCTGTAGGGACCTCACCTTCGCAGAACTGTCCCATGCCTTTCCCCTCTTCTAGCTTACTTAGCATAATGTCCTCAAGGTTCATCCACATGCTGGAAATTTCATTCTTTTCTAAGCCTGAATAACAATTTCCTTCTCTACCTGTACCACATTTTGCGTATCCATTTGTCCCTCCGTGGAGGCTCAGGCTCCTTTCTCTCAGTTACAGAGCGGCTGTGGAATGTGGCTGTACAAACGTCCAAATCTTAGCTTTTTCTTCTTTGGGGTGTGTGCTCAGAATTGGAATTGTTGCATCACATGGTGGTAGAATTTTTTTTTTGTTGTTAAGAAGACAATCTTGAGACTCCTGAGAATATCAGACAAGATTGCAGGTTCTTTCTCCCTTTCCATCCGGGTGTGGCCCATAGGCCCCTGGGGAAAGGAAGACCATGACCCTGGCCAAGTTCAACTGCAGAGAACTTCTTAGCTTGACTCAACCTCTGATTTTCCTATACACATAGTTTGACAGAATAAACTGAAGCTGCAATCATAAAAGCGACTCTTCCCCTTTCCTTTTTTTGGTGGGGGTGGGTACCAGGATTTGAACTGCTAGGCAGCTACAGTGCTACGAGCTACATCCCTGGTCCTCCCTCTTTCCTTTTCTTTTTTTTTTTTTAAACTAGTTTGGAGCTACACCACACAGATATTGTAGATAGCTAACTCAGAAATCAGTGATTCACATGACAACCACCTGTTTGCTCACAGATGTCCAAGGTGTTGAAATCTTCACCTCTGGAAATTTTGACTTAAGTCAGCAACCTGCAATCACAGTGCTAGGGAGGCTGAGCCAGGGGGATTACCATGAGTTCTAGGCCAGCCTGGGCCACTTAAGAGCCTATCCCAAAAAAACAAAACAAAGAAATCCTGATTGTATTGGTTTGAGGCCTACTCTGGATGCAGAAAATTTTTGGAAGTCTTCAGGTGAGTTCCATCACCCAGATGAATGACTGGATTGGAATATTTTCTCTATCTCTTTCTTTTTGGTTATTTCTTTAGAACACACCTATAAATTTTATAGGTAAATTTAAAGACTTGGAAATAGCCAGGCACAATGGCACGTATCTCTAATTTCAGTGCCCTGGGAGGCTGAACTAAGAAGATTGGAAATTTGAGCCCAATTTAGAAACTTAACAATATCCTCCCTTTAAAAAAAAAGGGCTAGACATGTATCTCAGTATGAAGACCCTGGGTTCAATCCGTAGTACAAAAACAAAGCAAAAGAAGACTGGAAGCAGGCTTTTCTAGTTGGTTTTTACCCTGAACTACTTCATTTCCAATCCTATTTTTTGTGTATGTGTTGTTGTTATTTGTTTGGATTTGGGGTTTTTTTTTTTTTTTTTTTTTAGGTTTTTTGAGACAGGGTCTGTCTTTGTGGTTCAGGCTGGCCCTGAGCTCAGCCTCCAACTCACATCACAGCAATCCTCCTGCCTCTGCCTCCCGAGTGGTGGGATTACAGGCTTGAGCCACCATGCCTGGCACCGTGGTATGTGGTACTGGTTGCTGCTGGGGTGAGTCTCCATGCCCAGTATTGTATGTGGTTACCGGAGATTGAACTCGGGCCCTTGTGCTTGCAAGACAGGCGCCAGAACCACTGAGCTAACTCCCCGGCCCCTGGATTTGGGTTTTTTGAGACAGGGTCTCATTCTGTAACACAGGTTGAGCTTGAACTCTCTAGGTAGCCCAGGCTGGCCTTGAATTTACAATGGTCCTCCTGTCACTGCCTCCCAAGTGCTAGGATTACAGGCTTGAACCCCCCACACCCAGCTCACATCTTGCTTTATTGTTTGTTTGGTTTTAAACATTGCATGACGTCATTTGGAACCCTGAGCAAGACCTGTGTTACATTGTTGTGTATATTATTATCTAACTAAGGATGATGGATTGCTTCACTTGTCGGGATCTTAGATTTTCAATTTTTTTCAAAAAATCTTGGCTTTATAATTAGAACATATATCAACAAAGCAGTTAGAAGAATAAAATTAATGATAGTTTAAAAATGTCCCTCCTGGCGCTCCTGTCCTGTGGCTGTGGGAATGAACAGGTGGAGCTGCTGGGGATCAAGGGGGATGTCATTTCTTTCTAATGTTAATGAAATGTGGATAAGAGGCTCCCCCGGGAGCTACTGGAAGTCTTTGGGGCTTTGAATCAGCCTTGGGGAGGTTCTGATCTGGAAATAAAAGGTTATAAAATAAAGATCTTTGGGCCAGGGATTTAGTTCAGTGGTTCCAGCAGCTGCCTTGCAAGCACAAGGTCCTGAGTTCGATCCAATACCACAGTGCCAGGCGTGGTGATTTATGCCCATCAGCAATCAGTACCACATACCACAGTGTGGGGCGTGGTGGCTCACGCCTGTAATCCCAGCACTCAGGAAGAAGAGGCAAGAAGATTGCTGTGAGTTCGAGGCTCTCCAGGACTACCTAGTGAGTTCAGAGCCAGCTTGAACCACAAAAGTGAGTCTCTGTCTCAAAATAAATAAATAAATAAATAAATAAAAATAAAGATCTTAACGTATCCTTCGCAGCTAATAAGAAGGCAAGAATGTCATGCCAAGGAGACAGGTAGACTGTCAGGGCAGTGAGTGCAGCGGGTATCTGGTTCCGATGGAGTCTGGGCCTTTGCCCTCCTGTGCCATGAGCTTTTTCAGACTTTCCATTTCTTTCTCTGCTCCTCTGACCCTAGTGGAGGAATCTGAATGGCTCAGAGTTTTTTCCGTCTCCTGATTAATACAGTTCACGTGGTTGAGTTGCAGTGCCAGGAGGCGTCCATGTATAAAACCGGAGAATGTAGTCTTGCCCTGGGCACCGAGTTTCACTTCCATGGTGACTCGTTAGGCCCGAGGAAAAGCAAGAGGGAGGCGCCTCCTCTCCGCAGGCTCAGCTCTGGGACTGGGAGCCGGAGCCAGC
>PVIR01032573.1:0-18540 GCA_004026965.1 Petromus typicus
CTTTTATTATTATTATTAAATTTTGCATTCAGTATAATGGTTAAAAAGTGTGAGCTCAATTAAATTCTTTTTTTTTTTTTTTGAGACAGGGTCTCTCTTTGTAGTTCAGGCTCGCCCCAAACTCACTATATAATCCACATGAGCTTTGAACTCAGGGCAATCCTCCTGCTTCTGCCTCCTGAGTGCTAGGATTACAGGCATGAGTCACCATGACCGACTCCATATGATTCTTCTTCTCCTCCACTTCTTCTTTTTCTTTTTCCTTCTCTTCATCTTCCTCCTCCTTCTCCTTCTTTTCTTTTTTGGCTGGTAATATGCTCTTCCTAAGAAGAGCAAATTATTTTCTTTAAGTTTGGGATTCTCTAATTTACTTCTAAGGTGTATAGATGTGGAATTTTTCTTCTTTTTTCTTTTGCTAATCCATGCAATAATTTAACTTGAGGCTAAATGTCTTTAACTGTGGGAAATTTGTCCCCTTGAACTCTTCACGTATTTCCACTTCTCCATTGGGATCCCCCCTTCTGTGAATCTCATCCTGAAACTTCTACTTGCATTCTCCAAGTCTCTTCACTTTTTCGTATTTTCTACACTGGGCTCTTCCCTGCTTGCTTCCCTCTTTTCCACTCATGACTTCATTCTTCCCCGTCTCCATTTAACCCCCATGCCCATTTGCCATGTCTTTATTTTCATGATTTAATTTATACCTTACATTTCTACCATTCTTGTTTCTGATTGCTATGTTCAAATGAACAAAAGGAGAGAAAGGCTAAACCTGGGAGAAGAACTTCAAACAGGACCTCTCTCTCCACTTGGTGTCTTGCGCTGAGCAAGTCCTGAGGCAAGAACTACCGCGTTAGGTTCTCATTAGGAAGGACGCACAGAGAGAGGGCCCTGTAGTACCCTCCACCTGGGGACAGAGGGGTCACTCAGCCTTTTCTTTCTTCTTCTTCCTCTTCCTCTTCCTCTTCTTCTTCCCCTTCTTCCTCCTCCTCCTCCTCCTGCTCCTCCTCCTCCTCCTTCTATCTTCTTCTTCTTCTTCTTCTTCTTCTTCTTCTTCCTCTTGCAGTCTTTCACTGGAACAGAGCTCGGGCCGCCCTGATTTTACTCTGCACCAGCAGCCTGGGCCATGACTGCTCTCTTCTCAAAGGAAAAGAAAGACTGTTTATCCCAAGGTGACAGTGAGGGAAAAGAGTGGATGCTGCTCTTTCTACGCTGTCCTCCCAGGATAATACCTGTAGCAACCCCAGAGGCAACCACCACACATATGTAGAAGCCACTTTTCCAGGGTTCTTGTAGTGTGTTTTTTCCCTTTAGTCCCTCTATTTTGGGTTTCCGCCTTAATCAGGTTGACTCTGATAGTGGTTTGGTGAAATCTTCATGTTGGCAGAAATTAGACCCTCGGCATGGCCCTGAGAAATCCTTCTGTATTGTGGGTTCTACAGAAAAACAGAGCCCATGAGATCTGCGTATGCTCTAAAGAGACTTATGTAAGGACCTGGCTCATGGAACTATGGGAGCTGACAAATCTCAGCTTTGCACAGGGGGCTGGATGGCAGCATGAAGACCCCAGAAAGATGACACTTGGGTTGGAGTTTGAAGGCCCTCTGCCCTAGATCAGGAAGAGCCAGTGCTGCAGATGATGGCATGCAGCTTTTCTTGCTCAGGGGACAATCTCGTTTGCTTTCCTTGGGCCTTCAACTCTTTGGATCCAAGTAGGGCCCACTCACTTTATGAAAAGCAATCTGCTACTCAAAACCCATGGAGCTAAATGTTAATTCCATCCAATACTGTTATGGCTCGTGTCTAGATGTTTCCCATAGTCTCATGCAGTCATAGGTGGGGCTTTTCCAGAGGTGGCTGGCTCTGTGGTGCTGGTACCAAGGCTGTGCTATTACTAAATCCTTCCACTGATTGGTTTGGCACAGTTCTCCACGTGATTAAGAGTATTCCACTCTGGGGGCCGGGGAGTTAGCTCAGTGGTTCCAGCGCCTGTCTCGCAAGCGCAAGGACCCGGGTTCAATTCCCCAGTAACCACATAACAATACTGGGTGTGGAGACCCACACTCAACAGCAACCAGTACCACATACCACAGTGCCGGGCGTGGTGGCTCACGCCTGTAATCCCAGCACTCGGGAGGCAGAGGCAGGAGGATTGTGATGTGAGTTGGAGGCTGAGCTCAGGGCCAGCCTGAACCACAAAGTGAGACCCTGTCTCAAAAAACCTAAAAAAAAAAAAAAAAGAGTATTCCACTCTGAGTGTGAGTGCTACCTGCCCTAAGATATAAGGGACAGAAAGAGGGTCCCTCCTTGATCCTTGCTGCAATCTGCCTTCCCTGCTTTGCCACGAACTGTAAATCTTTACAGACATCAGCCTGATCCCCTGTTAGAAATGCAGAATCTCAGGCTACTATAGAATCTACTTTTACAAAGGAAATCCTGCATTTTAATATGATACAAATCTTTTCAGTTCATTTAGCCAGAGTGCCACATCTGTAAAATAAGATTTTGGGATTATGTAAGAAAAGCTTACTCCCTGGATAGTTGAGGATCTTGAAAACAAAACAATAATATAAGCATTGACTGGGCGTATCACACACAGTTAAAGCTGAGTCTAGGCATCCATGGAGAATACTACACTGGTGCCGAACATGGTTTACACCTATAATCCCACTTTGAGAGGCTGAGGCTGAAGCATGATGAGTCCAGATCCAGTGGGCAACTCACTGACTCAGAGAGATCCTATTTCAAAATGAAAAATAAAAGATGTTTGGCAATGTAGCTCAGTGCAGAGATCCTGGATCCAGGTCATAGTACCACAAAAATAAACAAGCAACAACAGCCCAAATCGAAACCTACTGTGACGGCTCTGTTACCCACTGAAGGAGAGAAGACCCGGACCAAAGCCCCGCTGTCCTGAAAGCGCCGACTGGCTCGGAGGTTGGAGCCTCTGGAGAGTGCGCTTCCCTAGTGATGCTGCCGCTGCTGCCCCGCGTCATCCATGTGCAGGGCGACGCTGGACCGATGACGACGGGCCAGGCCCTTTGTGGCTCCAAGCTGCTCTAATCTCTGCAAACTAAGATGCATCACACTTTGCCAAGGCGGGATCCAGCCAGGGTTCCATCCATTACCTACTGACTGGGAGCCTGGTCTTTGTATTAGTCAGCTTTTTATCAGTATGATGAAATACCTAAAGCAGGGCACTTAGGAAAAAAGCAGAAGTTTATGTAGCTCACAGTGTTGTAGTTCAAGGGCAGGGTGCCTGCATCTGCCCAGCTATGGCAGATGGCATATGGCAATGGTGGGGGCATGTTGCAGAATAAGCCATTGCATCTCAAGCTAGGAAGCAGAGGAGCAGGGTGGGGCAGGCTTGCTCTTCTTATATCAACCCTTTCTGGAGATTTTCCAAGGGGTCAGATAAGGACCACCTTCATCGCCTGTGAGGGCATGTCCCCAGTGACCTATGGGCCCCACATTAGGGCTCTTACAGTCTTCTGAAAGGTGTTGCCCCTCCCAGTATTGCCACCCTAGACTCTGTGCTCCCTACATATGGACCCATAGAGAAGCTTCATAGCTTCTCTATGGCTTCCAGAACCTCTTGAACTCTTCAAGTCAAAGAAATCAGAGGTGTTTCTTTTCCACTGCCCATGTGAAAACTAATGTAATGTTCCTATTGAGAACAAAGGTCTAGAACCTGTGGCCAGAGTAAAAGGTTCTAGAAGGCATTCAATGTCTTCAGGGGGCATGGGGAGATTGAGACTGGTTAATGGCACTGGAATGACCTCTTACAGTGGTTGGGAAATCCAAGATCCTTGACTGCTCTGTGGGAAGCCTAGCTCAGCCCCACACAACCCCACACTGGAGCTCCACTAAGTTCTTTTGCCTCCTCAGCCAGGGTGATTCTTTCTCAACTGGAGGCTGAGGCCTTTAGTTTACAGCTCGGACAGGAAACTTAATCCAGTCTGAGTTCTAAGTACTTCACGTTCAATCTTCTCTCACTCTGGGGTCTCCTTTGCAGCAACAGCCAGGGAAACTTTGACAACTCACATGAGTTTGTATCAAGCTAAGGGGATGTTCGGAGTAAAACCCACTCGTGACCACAGCCCCCAACTTCGTCCTCCCCATTCCCTTACCTTGCCCCCAAGCTCCGAGCTCGTACCTGCATCTGGCCCAGGCTTCCACTGAACCCTGGCAGAGACACTCAGCCCTGGGATGCCAGGCCTGCCACACAGGGAGGCCAGAGCCCTTCGGTGGAGGAGCTGATACTGACGGGGAGCAGAAGTCAGCCCACGGCCAGCAGAAGGCTGTGACCGGCTGGCGGGGAACAGCGTTTTGTCTTCACTGAAGTTTCCAGCCACCCACTGACATCGCTAGTCAAGGATCATACTGCTGTCCCAGGTGTGCACTACTCCACGTCACACAGCTGGCCAGGAGGAGGAGCAAGGACGTTTTCCTTACACTGATATTGTAGCTCTAGAGCCTCATGGGATGGTCCAGAGGTTTCTCCAGGTGACGCAGAGGTTAGTGTCCAAATTAACTTTCTCATTTTTACCTGGAGAAATAAATTTCCATGAAAACATGCACAGTAAGTATGAAAACAGGGCAACAGTAAAAGTTTTTTGGCCAGAAAAAGGTACTAGGTATGGTCAAAATATACAGTAGCTGGTTAACTTAAACAATTTTAACACACTGAAAGACAAGTTGCCATTAATACTCCTCAAAACATTTCCCGTCACTTTGAACATACTTATCCCATTGTTTTTTTGTCTTTCCAAAACAATTCTGGAAGTCTTCTTTGGTGATAGTCTTTACTAAGTGTGATTAAAAAAGCAATGAGTGATGCTGGCGAGTGGCATCCACCGGAAAGGCAGGCTTATAAAAACATCCAGTGTGTCCTTGTCCACCTTATTCCCTGGATCTAACTATGTGAACTTCTGGCTCTGCCCCCAAGTCCAAATGACAGTGAAAACGAGCATTTTGGATTGATTCAGGACATTGAGGGAGCTATGACAATGCAACTAAACACACAAAAGAAGACTTTCAGAGGTGCATCGGGAAGTGGCAAGAACTGTGGAAGAAGTATGCTCTTAGCAAGGCGGTTTGAGGTGGATTAATGACAGCGTATCATTTACTGAATAATTTTTTTTAAGGTTAGGCGTTCACCACCTTTTCCCATCGCACTTCATATTTTTGCATATTTTGGAGAAAGAATAGAGCTTTAAAGGATGGATACAGGCAACTCAGGCCTTTGGTGCAGGGGTGGCTGGTGGGATTCTGGCCTGGTCAAAAGGGATGAGTGATCTGGGAGATAGTTACGAGGGTGTCTGGTGTGTACCATTCTATCATTGGGTTGGATTGAGATTTTCAGGTAGGAATTGTATGCCTACTCCTTGCTTGGGAAAGAGTAATGAGCAACAATATGTGTATCAGGTTCCACTTATTATTGGGAGAATATAAAAAAGAGCACCCTCTATAGGATTGCAGGAGGCTGACATTTTTCTTAGGATCAAGGATTTTGGGGGCTCCAAGGCTCAGTTCAGGTTTTCAATCACCCAGCCTCCAGTTGATTGACTTGAGGCCAGTTAATCAAAAATTATTATTTGCAGTATTCCTCTAAGTGTTCAATGACATTGAATGGAAAACAATACTTCCAAACTCATATCTGGAAGCCAGCATTACCCTGATACCAAAACCAGATAGATGCAATGATTCTCAATAAGATACCGGCAAACTGAATGCCAAAATAGTAAATCATCAAGAAGGCTCTACACCATGATCACCATAGTACTTGGAATTGAACCAAGGAACTCTGCACTGAGCTACATTCTCAGTCTTTTAATAAAATTTTAAATTAGGGTCTAATTGAGTTACTAAGTTTCCTAGGCTAGGATGAGACTTGCAATTCTCTTGCCTCCACATCCCAGGGTGCTGGAATTATAGCTGTATACCATCATGTCGAACAATTATTCAATTTTTAAAGTCTCAGTGATCTCAGCTCTCATCTGAGTAAATGATATTTACACCCTCCTCTTCCTGGGTTGTAAGAAAGATCCAATGCTCTCATTTATCTGAAAGTCTTTTTTGAGCTCTGAGAGAGACCTTCAAATTGTTGCTAGTGCTACCAAGAAGTTGGTTTGGGAATTAGTAACAATGATTTCTCGATGTTCACTATAAGAGTCATGCTGCTATTTATTAGTGAGATGTGGAAATCTGAAAAAAAAAAAAAAAGTACAGACATATGTACTCAGCGCATGCAGCTGTTCTAAGTAAAATACCTGGAACAGGGTTGTTGGAACTGAGAGGTGTCCTAAGCGTAAAAAACACCAGATTGTGAATTTAGAAAAAAGACGTATACATGTATGTATGTATTGCTGACAATTTCTTTTACTGATTATATACTCAAATGAGAATATTTTCAATATATTGGATTCAATGAATACATTATTCATCTTGTTAATTTTTAATATTATTACTAATTAAATATGTGTTTTACATTTCTTTTGAATGTGCATCCATAGAGCCTCTCTCTGGACACTCCATTGTATAACCAACAGGCAAATATTCATACAATTTCAAGAATATCATAGACTCATCCATGAAACCCTAAAAAAACTACTGTCAAGACTGTTTCCTCTTACATTCAAAATACGCATACAGAAGGGGGAACCATTGCTGTGGTTTTCTAAGCAGGAAGCTGATCATCATGGTTAAAGGGAGTGTGAGGAAGAATCTTCCCTGGATGGTGCAGCCCTCTCAGATTGTGAGTGCTCGGTCCTGCACATGGACAGCCGACGTGTCACGTCTGTGGCCATGGGCCAGACACCGCCGTGAAATTTGACCAGTGAAGAGATTTTCCCAGTTACCAAGTAAACACTGCACTCTCCTCCCATCCCAGAACCTTTTCCTCTCACAGGACAAAGCAATATCTCTTAGGTCTCTTTTATGTTCTCTGTCTCATTGAATTCACCCCAAATCCTTTGAAGATATCCAGGTCTGTTTTATCAGTTGGGGAAAGGAAGTTCACAAAGACCTAAAAATTTGCCAGCTGAGATTCAAAGGCTCTCCAGTGCTGTTCCTGTCAACTGTTGCCAAGGGAAGGAGAAGGAAGGAAAGGAAAGAAAAGAAAGGGGAGGGGGAAAGAGGAGAGGAAAGGCAAGGGGGGAAGTCAGTACTTGATAAAATCAGATTCCAGGAAGGAAGATGTCAGCCAAGCCCTCCTCCCTTACCTTTATTTTGTGAGAGACATGAGAGGTCTCTATGGACGCACTGTGGCGTGTCATGGCTGGGGGTCTCCATGGAAGCCACAGTAGCTGGAAATACCCAGATGATCTCTGTATCTACGGAATCTGCATTCACAAATTCAACTGGAAATATTTTTTTTTAAATTGTATCTTTGTACAAATGTGTACAAAGAGGGAGATGTGCCAAATGTGTACAAACTTTTGTCATTATTTCTCCCAGCTATTTTACACAGCATTTAAATTGCATTGAGTATTAAAAATAACCTAGTGATAATTTAAAGCATATAGAAGAATGGGGAGAAGTCAATATACAAATATTATACCATTTTAAGTAAAACACTGGAGCACCTGCAGGTTTTGGTATTGAGGGGTAGCCAGGAACTTCCCCCCACAGACACTTGTGGAAGACTGCGTCCAGTTCTACAGTCTGATCTGCGGTCTCTACGCAGGGGACCCCAAACAGCTAGGGGTGCCACTTAGAGTCCAGGCTTGAGGAGTCAGGGGGGGATGGTGATGGTGGGAGTTCCAAGTCTGAAGCCTTGAGGGCAGCTCAGTGTCAGAAGGGAGCAGGAAATGAGGTCCTCGCTCAAGAGGAGACCACACATTCACTCTTTCTCCACCATTTTGATCTACTTTGGCCCTCAGTAAATTGGACAACATCTAACCATAGTGATGAGGGCTACTGTCTTTACTTAGTCTGTGGATTCTAATGCTATTTTTCTCAGGAAATACCTTCTCTCTCTCTCTCTCACTCTCTCTCTCTCTCTCTCTCTCACACACACACACACACACACACACACACACACGGAAGTGTTTTAGCAGTTACCTCGGTATTCTTTAGCCCAGTCAGACTGACACATTAAAATTAATCATCATCTAGGGATTCCCTGTGGCTCTTGGGAAGCCATCTTTCCAGGGCTTCCTGTCAGAGGAGAACTGCTAGGTGCCTGGCAGTAAAAACAGAACCCCAAACAAATAAAACAGATTGTCCTGAGGAATATACACAGGGTGGGTTAGATATGATATGCTACCTGGAGAAACAAGTAAGATGAACCATTTCTATCCACCAAAGATAGGCTTGGAATGTGGCCCAACCTCCAGCTTGGCCCCAGGGAGGGCTTCTGAGCTGAGTGTGACCCGACGGATCACAGACACCTCGCAGAGGGCTTTGCTAGCTGGTCTGTCCCCAAACGGAAGCAGCAGATGGCTGCCTAAATTCTACAAGTGGGATGACCAGAAGCATGTAAAGGGCAAACAAACAAGAAAGTCTTTCTCTCTGAGAATGTTTCCACAGCACTTCGGTTAGAAAATGATTCAGGAAAGATATAAACTAGCCTTTTCAGTTAGCAAAATAAAATGCCTATCTGCTTGGTAATCTGGGCAGTGAAAGTCCAAGCCAGAATTTTGTTTTAAAAGGATCTGTTTAATTTGCCACCCCCATATTCCCTTCCCAGTGCCTGGCATTAAGCTGGACAAGACAAAAAAAGTGGTTTGTGATAGATCTTTGGGGAAGAGCTTCTGGGACATTTATATTAAATAACCACATGAAAACAGAGAAGTGTTGAAAGCCCTGGGCATCTGCATTTCCTAGAATATTGCTCTGTGCATATTGAATATGGATAATGCATGGAATGTCTCATCTTTCAGGGCCGTGTTTTTTCACTAGGCACAGCCACTCGGCCCGAGGCAGGAACCAGACCTTCCTGGCACATGAGTCGGCAGGTCTCGATCACAGATCCTTCAATGTTGGCTTTCAGAATCTGATCCTGATCTGGGCCTGACCTTCTAGCTTTGTCCAGGGCACCAGGCAGAGAAGGGCCCCTGGCTGGGCTCCTGGTCAGGTGCCACACTCTGGGAAACACTTGCAGGATCTCTGCAGGTGATTTGCTCTCCAAATGACCTTCCCTGGAGAAGAGCGTGTGGAATGAGAGTCCAAGCGGTACCTCAGGTGTTCCCCCAAGGCTGTCAGAGAGACAAGGCGCTCAGGGCCCTCCGTGAACAGACCAAGGAGGAGTGCTTGGTCCTTGTCCCGTCGTGATTCCCTGTTCTTTGTCTTTTTTTTAATAGTTTTTTTTCATTAGTATACACTTTTGAGACACATTAAGCACACTCACCGTGGGGAGTTGACACGTACACGTACCTCATCTTGGCTCTTTTTATTTCTTCCTGTCTCCTCTTCCTCCTCCATTTTCCTCCATCCTGAGATATTTTCCCATGTCTAAAAGGCCCACCTTCCAGATTCCTTTCGTCTTATCTTTTATTTTGCTCTTTAAATTATTTATTCTTTGGGCTTCTCATATAAGCAAAACCATATGATATATATATATATATATATATATATATATATATGCATATATATATATTTTTTTTTAGTTTTTTGAGACAGGGTCTTTCTTTGTGGTTCAGGCTGGCCCTGAGCTCAGCCTCAAACTCACATCACAGCAATCCTCCTGCCTCTGCCTCCCAAGTGCTGGGATTACAGGCGTGAGCCACCACGCCCAGCATTGTGGTATGTGGTACTGACTGCTGGTGGGTGTGAGTCTCCATGCCCAGTATGGTATGTGGTTACCGGGGATCGAACCGGGGTCCTTGTGCCTGCAAGACAGGTGCTGGAATCATTGAGCTAAATCCCTGGTCCAAATTATCACATTTTCTTTATCCATTCATCTATTGATGGACATATAGGGCATTTCTATTATTTAGAAATTGTGAATTATGATACTAGAAATATGGTTATGCATATACCTCTGTAATATGATATGTAACTCTTTTGGGAAGAAAAACAGGCTAGGATCCCTTTTCTAAAGCACTATTGTGATACCAGCAGCATTTGTCCAATTAAAAGTGAAACTTAAGATAAAACTATATCACATCCAAGGATTGGGGCTAGATCTTCCCCTGAGTATTGCTTTGCTCATCATTCTATCCCATAAGGAGTAGTCTCGAGAACTGTCTACAACAGAGTGGGGACCTGCTTTGATCACAGATTTCTGGGCCCCTCACCACCTACCAAACATGTAGAGATTGAGTCAAGGATATGTACTGTACTGAGCTCCTGGGAAATCCCAAATAGGATATGCTCTGAAGTTTGTGAGCCATTGGTTGTAAAAACTGCCTGGAGAATGTAGTTTATTTTGCTGATGTGCATGGAAACTCATCTGATTGTGTGTCTGGTACAGGGCAAGTTGAACCGAAGAAGACAAGGACTGTGTCAAACCTTTTGTTTTGCCGAAGGCTATTTGTATCTTGTCCTTTTGGAGTTATGAGTTGTTATCTGCTCAAGAACAGTATTTCTAAGACATTGTTTCTGTATATCTTCTGGGGGAAGAATTTGTCCTTCCATAAAAGTGATTGCAACATGATGATGACTGCAGAAGAAAGACAATAAAGACATTTGGCAGCATTTCTCATTTCTCTGAAGTCAAACAGTTTTGGGGCGATAAAAAAGCAACGTAGAGAAGCTTACCACTCACTCTCTCACATTACAGAGTATATGTGTTTGTGCACTTATTTCTGCACAAGCTATTGCCTAAGACAGCCTGAATTTCCTAGTCCCCTAAGAACTCACTTTCTGGAATTCACACTAGAGCAAAGCAGAAGCGATGTTTGCTGACTAAAGGACACTGGCATTAGAGCTACATAGCAAGGAACTGAATAGAACATTGATTGTCTGGTAAATTCGGGTGGGTCAAATCTCTTATTTTACAACAGTATGAACATTTAGTTTTAAAACTTATAAAAATAAATGAAATAAGTACCTTAGGCAAACACAGACAACACAGTAAGATAACAAGTGGCCCTTTAACCAAATAATCCTTTATTACTACAAGTACCTGTCTAAACTGCCTCAAATGGCTCTAAGGATTGCATAAAATCAATACAATAAATGAAGTTGTCAGTATTAGGCCAAAGGATCAGCACCTTTTTCTTATCAGCAATGGCATTTCTAGCTATCAAAGATGCTGCCTTTAGTTTGCCTACTAAAGCCAGAAACACTGGAGTGACCCTACTCTAGTGACCGAAGAAGAATATTGCTTCCTTACTTTGTAACCATGGAGAGGCTTAAAAGTGTGTAGGCAGAAATTTTGTTAGAGGTGATACACTGAATAATTTTGCTGTGGCTATTGGTCCAGGAAGTCATAGAAAGTTCAGTTATTCTTCTACGGCATTCTCTTAGGACCTTTTAGAGCGCCCTGATTTCACCACTGATGTATTCACTTAAACCAGGTGGATAACCCTAAACATTATGGGGGGGGCAACAGTCAGCAAACATGCAAAGCACTTTCAAAATGAGTGCGCATGCGTCTGTGCATGTTCGTGTATGCATGCACGCGCGGATGCGCAAGTGTCTCCCTCAGACTGGATGAGAATTTAAAAATCAGGGTTTAGACATGGCCGAGTTCCTCCACGAAATCCGGAAGCTCGACTATAGAGCTCAGCTGTCCCGTGGGAACCCAGGAGCGAAGGCAATGGTTGTATTTGACTATTGTACTCTCCATCCAGAGCAGGGCAGCAATGACTCTTGCTGCGAGACGTGGGACTCACTCAACACGGGAACTCTAGACCGTCACCCCAACCACCTGCCTTATGGCATCTTTTTAGAGGAGCCATTGAGTCGGTTGAAGATGATCCATGACAGCAAAAAACAGGCAGATGAAGAGCAGATCCTCATGAGAAACTGCCGTGCTTGGCCTTAACCTGCGGTGATCTCCTGGTGCGGTACGGTGGTTCCGGTGGAGGACACAGGTGAACCTGGGAGCTCTTTGGGAGCCGCCAAGGACGGGACCGTGCATGTCAGAAATCCTGACTCTATTTAAAGCCATATTGGTGCTTTCCATAAAGCAATCTATACCTTTGCAGAGTTCTACTAACTTACACATTTTTTGTTGATATTTGACCTAAGATGGGCAGGAAAGTAATCATTACTGGAAAAACTGCATCGAAATTGCATTCTGTATGGGAACAGAGCTCATGCTGAGAACTGTAAAAGCCTTGTTTCTATTTTCTAGACAGCCTCCCTCCTCCACATACGGAATGTAGCCAGTCTAGGGCCGGGGATTTAGCTCAGTGGCTCGGGTGCCTGTCTTGCAAGCGCAAGAACCCGGGTTTGATCCCCAGTAACCACATACAATACTGAGTGTGGAGACTCACGCCCAGCAGCAACCAGTACCACATACCACAGTGCGGGCGTGGTGGCTCATGCCTGTCATCCCAGCACTCGGGAGGCAGAGGCAGGAGGATTGCTGTGATACGAATTTGAGGCTGAGCTAAGGGCCAGCCTGAACTACAAAGGGAGACCCTGTCTCAAAAAAAAAAAAAAAAAATGTAGCCAGTCTGGAACCCCACTTTCTAAATGCTATGATCTGGCCTTTTCCCCTCCAAATTAAACTTTTATAGTTTACCAAAAAAATTACACAAGATGGTATAGAGAGTTCCTGTATACCTCACATCCACTTTCCCCTCAGTACATTTGTCATCTCTAAGGAAGCAACACCGGTGCATTATTATTAACTAAAATCCATGGTTTATTTATATTTTTCTTCAGGTTCTCCTAGTGTCCTTTTCTGTATTTCTTTTTTTGGCTTCAGAATTCCACCCACAATCCTCTATTATATTAATCCCAGGTCTCCTTTGGCTTCTTTTGGTTGTGACTGTTTCTCAGACTTTCTCAGGTTTTGTTGACCCTGACAGCTCTAAGGAGGACTGGTCATCTTATTTGTAGGATCTAGAATTAGAATTTGAATCTGATTCTTTTTTCTTTTGATTGAACTGGGATTATGTATGGATGTGCAAGAGGAAGATCACAGAGATAAAAAGTAACTTCCATAGAATCACGTCAAAGGTGTTATCAGCATGATTTATCAATGCCTATGTTGACCTCCGCCACCGAGATCAGCCAGTGTCCGCTGTGTTCCTCCGCTGAGGTCAGTCACACACTCTTTGGAAAGGATGAATTATTACGTGTGCTCCAACATCTTGAGGGAAGAATATCTACATGAGTTATTAGGAATCCCTCCACATTGGAGCTTTGTCTGTTCTCCCCCATTTGTTTATTTATTTATTAATTCAGCCAATTATTTATATCCATATGGATTCATGAATATTCATTTTATACTTTTGGTTATAATTCAATATGACACATTGCTTCAGCTTTGGCTAGTGATAGCTCATGCTGATTTTTTCTTTTTTTCCCTTTGACATGCCACTATTATTGTGGCTTTTAATTTTTTTAAGATAAGGTCTCACTTTGTAGTTCAGGCTGGCCCTGAACTCATGTAGCCCAGGCCAGCCTCAAACTCCCAGCAATCCTCCTGCCTCTATCTCTTGAGTGCTGTGCTTATAGGCATGAACCACCACACCTGATATTGTGGTATGTGGTTACGAGGGATCAAACTCAGGGCCTTGTGCTTGCCAGGCAGATGCAGGGACCACTGAACTAAATTCCTAGCCCCTTTTAATTTTTTTGTTTGTTTTTGTTTTTTCTAAAGCACTTCATTACTTTCAGGCACTACAAAATGCCTCAGACTCATCTTGTGTATTTCTGACCCAGTCTTAGAAATAACCATTTTCCAAAGATCCCTGGTTTCAGTGCTAGAGGTGTTCAACCTGGCCAGTGTTAATCCACCTATTCATTTCCTAAACACACATGTTTTTCCAGTGCCCACTTTGGGCAAGACGCTGGGGCAGATGAGCAATGGGTATGAGAAATTATACTCTCCATGTTCAAAGAACAGTGTTGCCTGTGAGGAATGCAGAGAGCTTCATGGGAATTTGAAAGTAGGAAGAAAGTTCCAGCTGGAGGTGTGCATCCTAGAAGTCTTCGTTCTTGATTCTAATTTCTTTGGTTCTCAGGGTCTGTATCTTATTGGCTCTGTTCAGATCCACTCTTCCACAGCAAGTCTGATATATCAGGATGACTTGAGTTTCAATTCTAGCTCTGTCACTTTTAAGCCTATGATCTGGAACAAGTGTCTTATTAGCAGTGAGGCTGTTTCCTCATCTGTAAATTGGGCTGGCAATTAGGAGAGGGCTGCAAACCACCTCTAGAGGGTTTTGAAACAATTAAGAAGCATATAGAATGTCCAAGGATCTGGCACAATCAGACACAACACATGCTGATGAGCAAAACAGCAGTGACAATTACTGTCTCTCCAGGGGCCTCCTTGCCATCAGAAGACTGCTGGGGAAATACAGAGGAGGCTGTAATTAATAGCTGTCAAGGCAGACCAAGGAGATGGCCATGGAATGGGCTGACTCTTGGGTAATGATCGATTTTGTTCTGCAGAGGACATTGCTCTCGAGAAGTTAACTGTAAATGATTGGGCCTTGGGGTCACCTGGCATTTGGTGGCTCAGCACAAACTCCAGCACCAGGAGATGAGGCATCTACTGAAACCAACCAACCAACCAGCCATGGTCAGTGCCCATCAAAGTGCATTAGCACAGCCTCTAACATCAACACCTTCTGAGCATTCCAGAAGGCACCCTCCCGCGAGGGCTCCCCCCACAGCGCTGCTTTCCCGGAGCACGATGCAGAACACGTTTAACAAATGGTTTTCTTCTTTGGAAGGAAAACAGGGTTTAAACTATGCAGCTGTAGAGGGGCTTGAGAGGCAGGTGAAAGACAGACATAAACTTTCCTGATATGCTGGATTAGGTGCTTCCCAACAGCCCCGAGATGTCTCAGTGTGGGGGATGTGCCATTCCTGCAGTTCTTGTCTGTGAATCAGAAGCATCTACAGCTATTCTCAAGGATTTGTCCCTGGGCCAGCAGCAGTGTCACCTGGGAAACTTGTTAGGAACGCAAATTCTTGGAGTTCATCCATTTTCAAAATCAGAAATTCGATCTGAGTACTCCCCCTAACTAATCTCTTTTAATAAACATTCCAGGTGATGTGGATCCAGCTGAAACTCAAAGGCATTGATGAAAGGATGTAGAAGTTTCTGCAGCTTTCCCCTGGAAACCCCAGGACATTTTGAACTCTAAGCGCCTAGAGGTTTGCTGTAGACTCTCTCTATATGACATCAGGTATGTGTGCAGTAAATATTTGTTGAGTGAATGAACTTAAAAATACCTCAGTGGCTAAAATCCAAAACACTGACAACACCAAACATTTGGAAATATGTCGAGAGACTGGAATTTTTCATTGCTGGTGTAAATGAAAAGTGGGATAGCCTCTCTAAAAGACAATTGGACAGTTTTTTAGAAAAGCAAACATAGAATCCAGCAACCATGTTCCTCGATATTTACCCAAAGGAGTTAAAAATTTATGTCCACACTAAAACCTGCACATGGATGTTGATAGCAGCTTTTTTCATATTTGCCAAAAGTTGGATGTAATCAAGATGTCATTTGGTAGGTGAGTGGGTAAGCAGACAATGATACATGAAACAACATCTTATTCAGTGACAAAAAAGTGTCATTAAGTACAAAAGACATGGAAGGTGCATGAATGAATGCTTCTCTTTTTAAGAGAAAGAAGCCAGTCTAACAAATCTACATACTGTAGAACTCCAACTATGTATGTCCTGATAAAGGCAAAACCATGGAGACAGCAAAGAGGTCTGTGGTGGCCTGAGGTTCAGAGGGACAGAAGGAAGGATGCATGGAAAACCTGACCTTTGGGTGTCAGATTGACTATTGTACGAAACAATAAGGATGACTTCAGATGTGTTTGTCAAAACTCACAAAAGGTTTCATGCCCGGAGGTACCCTCTGGACTTCAGTTCATGACAATGTATCCAAGCTGGCTCATCACTGGCAACAAATGCAAACAACAAGATGTTCATGCAGAGAGGTGTGGTGGGGGAGGGCATGAGAGCATCCTTGGGCACTCTGTGTACTTTCTGCTCAATCTGTAAACCTAAAGCTGCTTAAAGAAGACAAGACTGTTACCAATGAGAATAGTGAAGGTCAGAATGCCCCCTGATGAACAATCACTGTTTGAGAAATTTTAATTAAGGTCCTAATGAAAGGCAGGTTAGATGGAGTCTCATCCTCAGGGGCGGTCAGATCGGGTTGTCCTTGATGTCCCCATGGCCTCTTTTAGACATTTTGTTCCTCCCTCTGCCTTTATACTGACTTTGTTGGTACATTTTATACATACATTATGATCACATTCCACATTAAGAATTTGTACCTGTTCATAACACATCTCGATTCTCATTTTTCCCATTCCCCTGCCCTCCCTACAACCCCCACCCTGTATATGTAAGCTTTGTTTCCTTTTTTTTTCCCTTTCCTTTCCCCTACCTGTCCTTTCCCTTTCCCTTTTGAACATTTTTTTT
The DNA here is from genome assembly GCA_004026965.1 of Petromus typicus. Lineage (NCBI taxonomy): Eukaryota > Metazoa > Chordata > Mammalia > Rodentia > Petromuridae > Petromus > Petromus typicus. The sequence goes on from PVIR01032573.1 coordinate 16,526, forward strand.
CCTATTCCACACTAGCTCTCATACATTTTGGCATTCATTCACACCTTTGGTTTTTCATACTAGAGAAAAGATATGGTATTTACACATCTGTGACCTATTGATTTGTTTAGGTATGTCTTCAAGGTACATCCATTTGAGTATAAATGACTCAAATTTATCATTCCATATGGCTGAGTAATACTTCACTTTGTAAATAAAAACCACATCTTTATCCAGTCTCCCAGTGATGGTTCATGGCTGCTTTTACCAATGTGTCTTTGTACCATTGAGCCAATACAATGGGGTTGGTTCTCTGGACTCATATGTATGAAGATTCAACTGCATCTTGCTTCATTAGAAGCGCAGGTTCTTGTCTCTTTTCTTGGTAAAAAAGAGGGATGCTTCTAATTCCCAAGGGTGGAGGTGAAATAAATCCTGGGTGGAATTCTGCCCACAACTTTGTGAAATTCCAGATCCTTTGGGAGTTTCCTGGGTTACTGAAGGATATGTTTCAACCGTAGGACTCTCCTGGTGGATAAAGACCCTGAATACTCCCTTTCTTCTGCCTGGAAGGGTGATGTGATGCTGGAGTTAGAGTCACCATTTTGTAATCACGCAGTGACCATGAGCACAAAGACCACATACCAAGGACCAGGAAGCAAGTGGCTAAGGGGAGTATCAGTTCTAGATTGGGGTGTGCCTATTGTTCCAGAACAGAGTGGATCGCCACTGGGTTTCCTTACATGAAAAAAATGAGGCTCCAAGCCAATATTTTCAGCTTCTGTTACTTGTGGTCGAACTCTACACCTAACTGAGTGAGGGGTATTTCCTGGGTTCTACAGAGGGTAAGAGTGTTGGCTTTGAGATGTGTCAGACTAGTGATGTGCTCTGCTGCATGACCTTGAACTTGCTGCCTCACATGAGATGGAATCAACAACAGTTTCCACTGCTGGACTGCTTAGGGGTGCCAGGAAGCATAATACACTAAGTGCTCTGAGCATAGGGCCTGGCATACTCTTGGGCCTGGATAGATGATAGTGCAGCAGTGGCTCTGCCTGCCGACTCTATAGGGCAGAGTGCATAGTCGTAAGAATTTCTAAAAATAGAGATGGCTCTGGCAGTACCGAAGAGTATATGACTTTTGTACCTCATTGTAGACCTGTAAAAATTCCAGGTCACCTGATGGCAAGTAGCTGTGCTCAGGCCTAATTTTAGACATTTTGCTCTTCCCTCTGCCTTCCCCTAGGGACTGACGCCTGTGCGTCTTTCTAGGGAAACCAGCCCACCCAACATGTCGCAGCCTGGTGGTGAAGGAGCTAGACAGATGTGCCCAGGGAACAGGCCATGATGTGCATCTCTAAGGCCACCCCTTGACTGTGCAAGAGGTGGAATTCAGCTGGAAGGACCCATGGGGAGATGAGCCAGGACCAACCGTGGGTCCTTCTGGGAAAGTTTCTTCCCCCATGTAAAGGCCATTCCAAATGTCCTCATCTTGTCACGGAAATTCTTCTCTCTCTCATTCCTATCTAGTGATACTGCTTCTGATCTTAGTGAGAACAAGGACACAACTGGAAAAGAACTTTCCCTTTGCTCTGGCATCTTTCCTGTTCCCTGCCAGGGATAGGACCTGCTCCTGGCAGAGTCTAGCCCCTCACCAGGGCGCTGGGACCAGTGTCCTGTTGTCTCTCTGGAACACTATTTTTCTTTCTTCTGTGTGACAGTGTCCTGTTGTCACTAAGTCTCCATTTTGACCCAGCCAAGCCCCGCCCCTGCAGCGACCTCCTCCTTCCTGCTGCCCCTTTACTGTCACCCCCCCACCTGCTCTGCCTCACAGTCTCTGCTTCCTTGCCTCCATGTCCCTCTTGAACCCACTCCAGTCAGGTTTCGTCGCTGTCAGTCTGTTGATCTTGTCAAAGTTACCAATAATTTCTTCGCTGTCAAACACAATGGCTGATTCTCAGTCTTTAGCTTACACAAATTCTAAACAGCACTTCACCTAGATGGCTACTTCTCTGAAAACTGTCTTCCTTCAGCCT
>PVIR01032574.1:0-18437 GCA_004026965.1 Petromus typicus
ACTCAATTTGTCATGAGGGGAGCTGGGCTCTAGCTCTTGACCGGCCACTTTTCAGCTGCGGGGTGGGAGGATTCCTTGTGGGATCCAGGCACCAGCTCCTTCAGAAGGCATGCTCCTGTTTGGTTCCCATAGCTAAGGTGGGTGCCTCTCTGCCACTACAGGTTTTCAGAAATCCCCATGAAGTGGTGACAGTGCTGCTGATTCAGACACTGGGGGCCTTGGTGCCCTCCCTGCCCGTGTGCCTCAGCACCGGTGTGGAGCGGGCTGGGCCTGAGCTGGAGCTCACCAGGCTGCTGGAGTTCTACGACACCACCTGCCACTTCGCCAAGGGGCTAGAGATGGCACTGCTCCCCCACCTCCGTGAGTGCTTCCCCTCCCTCTCTGGCTTGCTTTCATGGAAGGGGTCCATCTCTTCTTCCTCCACATACATGAAAGCCTTGTCCACAGGTGCACTTGCCTCTGTGGAGACAGTGGTTTGATGAGTTTGTCCAGCCTAGTGTGGCTGGACACCCCGGGCTCCAGTGTGGTCCTGGACACCACAGGAGGCAGACATAGCAGTGAGTTGGCAGCGTGTCTTCCTGGGAGGCTGAGCCCCTCTTTTTCCAGGTCATAAACCTCAGATGATTCTAGAGAACATGGGGTAGAGGTGGTCTGGGAAGGGCCGACAGCAAGCTCGTCAGGGGAGGAGCCACGCGGTGGCCGTGGGCAGAGTGGGCCGGTGGAAGCATGCCTTCTCCCCTCCCAGGAAGCAGTTCATGTTATATTTCCTCGCTGTCTCCCAAATGCATGAAAAGCATCATCGACTTTTAAGTAGTGCAGACCTCGTGACACACGTTGCTGTCAGTTCAGGAAACTGCCCAGGAAAGCCTTGTTCTGCCAGGTGGCTGCTGTGTTACTAACTGAGTTTATTTAATAGTTATTCTCTTTAATTACATTTGCGTGTCACTGCCTGCACATTCCAGGGAGTGTGTCTATTGATGATTCATGGATATCTCTGGCAACTCTTGGGTCAGGCCAAAGTTGTGGGAGAGGCATGGGAGACTGAGTGGCTTCCCGGGACCACAGTGGCCTGGCCCAGGTGGCGAAAGAGTATGCAGGTGTGTCCTGCAGGAGCAGAATGGGATCAGGATGTGCAGGGAACAAATCATGTTCCTCCCCTCGGAGACAGACTTCCACGAAGACCTGCCAGCCACTAGCTGAAGTCAGATAGAGATGTGCTATGGAAGTTTAAATATTTGATATTTCCCTTTAAGTTTTTCAGAATACTTTTTCTTAGCTGGGTAGAGTGGTACAGGCCTGTAATGTCAGTACTTGGCAGGCGGAAGCAGTAGATTGCTATGAGTTTAAGGCCATCCTTTAATACATAGTGAGTTCGAGACCAGCCTGGACTACATAGTGAGACTGTGTCTTGAAAAAACAAAAAGTAAAAAAAGAATCTTTCTTTTTTAAGCTTAAAAATACTTCAGGAACATATATGAAAATAAAAATAAAACAGAACAAGCATGATCTATAACTTCATCACTTCAACATGCTGTTGCTTTTCTTCCCAGTAATTCTAGTATTGATACATCTCACAAATATTAATAGAAACATTGAACATATAGTACATAAATACTATGTAATGACTATACAACATAATCAATTTTATATTTCATATTTCTACATTGTAATATATGTGTATATTATAATTAATACACAGCATAGTATATAAAACAGTGTTGAATTTTGTTGATATACAATTTTGTAATCTCTTTTTTGCTCAAAATAACATGCCTTATGTCATTAAATGCTACCCTATGGCATGATTTTTAATGACTGCTCTGTAGTATGACTTACAATTTTTAACTACTATTATGAACTAATCTATTAATTTTTAACAGCTGATTATTTCTTAGATAAGTATAGAATTACAATCACTAAGAAATGAACATTTTAATGATGTTTGTCATGTTTTGCTCTTTTTGCCTCTTCCTCACCCGACTTTTTTTTTTTTTAGTTTTTTGAGAGAGGGTCTCGCTTTGTAGTTCAGGCTGGTCTTAAACTCAGCCTCGAACTCAGTAATCCTCCTGCCTCTCTGCCTCCTAAGTGCTGGGATTGCAGTCATGAGCCACTACACCTGGCCCTCACCCGTTTTTGGGACAAGATCCTGCTGCATACTCTAGGCTGGCCTTGAACTCACTATGTGGCCAAAGCTGGCCTTGAACTCATGGTAATCCTTTGGCCTCAGCCTCCCAAATGCTGGGATGACAGGTGTGCACCATCATGCCCAACTGGGCCTGAGTTTGTATCTGTTATTTGAGAAGGAGAGTCCTAATTCTGCATGTCCTCACTAGCACTAGACTGTCCATTCATTCTTCGTTGTCAGCTTCTTAGGTGGTTACTGACATATCATTTTAGTTTTTTACTTTGGTTGTGTTAGCAACTTTGGAAACTATTATAAAAATTTTATATATTTCCCTTTGAGTTGTATATCTGTTGCTTGTTGTTCTGAGAATTTAATCTATTTCTGGTAAGAGCATTTTAATTAGTGTGTTATTAAATGTTTATAAAGCAATAAAATATGTTATAAAAATTCATGATGTAAGCTGGATATGGTGGCACATGTCTGTTGTCCCAGCACTCAAGAGGCTGAGGCAGAAGGATTGCTATGATTTTGAGGCTAGCCTACATGACACAGTGAGTTCAAAGCTAGCCTGAATTACATAGCAAGACCCTGTCCCCAAAAACACCCCCCAAAAAATTCATAATGGAGACATCTGTAATACAAAAGTTTCTTATAATGCCACTTGCTAGAAATGACCACTGCTAAAAATTTGATAGAGATTTCTAAAAGACTCTTATGTAATTAACTTTTCCCCATTATTTATCAAATATTTTATTTATATATGTGTGTGTGTGTGTATGTGTGTGTGTGTGTGTGTGTGTGTTTATGTATGTATTTGTATATATCTGCCAGTCTGGCTTTGAACTTGTGATCCTCCTGTTTTAGCCTCCCAAGTAGCTGGGCTATAGACCTGAGCCACCATGCCCAGCCTGCAGATGTATTTTCTAACTTTTATTTTACCTTTGACATTTTTCTGTTGTTTTGATAGTTAGAACATATACATGCTATAATTATAAATATATAAAAATTTTACAATAGAAAATAAATCTTTAGGGCTGGGGATATAACTCAGTGGTGACACACCTGCCTGGCAAGCACCAAGTCCTGAGTATTGGGAAAATAAGAAAAAAAGGAAGAAAGTAAATCTTGAAAATAATTTAGGTTGATTTTATAATTAATGGGGAATAGGTATTTATTAAAAATACTGAACATGAAAGGAAGGCGAAAAATATCTTATCTTTACCATCTGGAAACAGCATTTGGCTCATATGTGTGTACAGATTTAGTACATGAGGGTGTGTGTCCTTAAATGTATTTATAATAGGATATTTTGTGGTCATTATCATAACTCAAGAGCCTACACTGACCCCATGTTGTCATCTATTATGCAGTCTCTCAAATCTTCCAGTTCCACAGACGTCTTTTTTTTACTTTCCTCTGGTTCTGAAGACCTGACCCAGGGCTTTTTCACTGAGCTCTGTCCCGGCCCTCTTCTAATTTTTTATTTACTTTTAGACAAGGTCTTTCTAAGTCACTGTGCAGCACAGGCTGAGCTCAGACCTGAGACCCGCCTGGCTCCGCACCTCCTACAGTGGCTTCACCACTTCTGCCTCCAGCCAAGAATCTCCCATTGCATTTGGTTATCCTCTCTCTTTTAATCTGCAACAGTCATTTCGTACTACATTTTATCTTTCGAGATAGTGACATTTCTGAAGACAGGGTAGTTGTTCTTAGGGGATGCCTCCTTCTGGAACTGCCCAGTTCTTTCCTATTGTTAGATTGCTGGTGGCACTTCTGGCAGAATCATCACAATGATATTGAGGTGTTAATGCATCCTTCCCATGGCGCCACAGCAGGAGGTGCGGGAGATTGTTGATCGTAGGCTCGATTAATCTCTTGATGACCGTCTGCCGGGTGTCTCTGTTAAGTACTCTGTGGAGTGATACTGTGTACATGTAAGAACGTACCGTCCCCAGAAAATGTACCCAATCAATGGCTTGAGCATCCATCGGTAATCCTTGCTTGAGTAAACTTTTATAGTGCTGATTATAAAATGTTGATTTTCTATTCTCCTGTCCAAGTACTGTTGGAGTATCAGAAGTTTAAGCCCAACCCTGCTTAGCTTCTGAGATGAGGCAAGATCAGGCGTGTCCAGGATGGTATGGCTGTAGACGTGACTTTCTGTTGTATCACTTTTTTACACTGATTTTCTGCCACTTTTTTGTAAAGATGAGTTTGTTTTCCTATCTCTTCAGTGTCACTATGAATTCATGAATTCTTTTAAAAATTATTCAATATATTATGATCCATTATCATATTTTGGTTTGTTTTTGCTTTTGCTAATCCAAGATCTTTCTAATCAATTATATCATTAGCTTTTTTTTTGTTTTGTTTTTTTGAGACAGGGTCTCGCTTTGTGGTTCAGGCTGGCCCTGAGCTCAGCCTCAAACTCACATCACAGCAATCCTCCTGCCTCTGCCTCCCGAGTGCTGGGATTACGATTACAGGTGTGAGCCACCACACCTGGCACTGTGGTATGTGGTACTGATTGCTGCTGGGGTGAGTCTCCACGCCCAGTACAGTATGTGGTTACTGGGGATTGAACCTGGGTCCTTGCGCTTGCAAGACAGGTGCTGGAACCACTGAGCTAACTCCCCGGCCAGCTTTTTTTTTTCTTTTTGAGACAGGGTCTTACACAGTTGCTCGGGTTGGGCTTAAACTTCTGATACTCCAACTTCCACCTCCCAAAGTGTGAGGATTACAGGCCTGCATCACCTTGCACAGTTTACCATTCATTTTGATATCCAAATTATCCAATTTGGCCTGAGGTTGCCCTTCAGGCTCCCTTTCATATCTTTTTGACCATATCAGTTTTTGAGTGGTGCCTTGCTTTTTGTCACAAAATATTTTTAGAATACCTTATGACTAGGGGTGGGGGTTTAGATGAGCGCTTCTGGTGCCTGCCTTGCAAGTACAAGGTCATGAGTTTGATCCCCTGTCCTGCAAAAATAAATAAATAAACTGAAGAATACCTTATGATTTCCTTTGCCTCAGTCTTAGAATCATCATTTCCCAAGGAGGCTGGATTCTTCTAGTGGTTAATGATGATTAAAAACCAAGGTCTGTTCACCAAGGGTGCCAGTATTGCTGAGGTATCATTACTTCTAGGTTTGTTTGGTGGACATACATTTTTTTAAAAAAAAATTTGTGAGTTTTGAGGGCCAGAGATATAGCTCAGTGGTACTGCTGCCTGCCTGGCGAATACAAGGTCCTGAGTTCAGTCCCTGGTTCTGCACACAAAATGTCGCTAGTTATACCAATGCTTTCCAGTTATTTCCAATGTCATAAGATTTTTACTTCTTTTATACTTTATTTGTGTCTCCTGTGTCCTGTACTGATAATCCTGGTTCCCAGTTTGTGTGTGTGTATATGTGTGTGTGTGTGTGTGTGTGTGTGCATGTGCGTGTGTACATGTGTGTGCGTGTGTGTGCATGCGTTTATTTTTTCTGATTGCATTCTGGATAGGTCAGTCTATATTTATTCTATTCATTCAGCACAGGTAGATGAGGACTGGAATTTGGGCTGTTGAGAAAGCAGGGCTGAACATACCCAGACAGTTCCTGTTCTGTACAATGGCTGTTCCAATGGGAGTTAGTCAGATAACCACACTAATGAATACATAATTACAGTGAGATAAGTACTTTGAAGAAAAGCAACTGGTTCTAAATCTGTATAAACAAAAATAATTGAGCCTGGTTGAGTCCAGCTGAGTGGTGAAGTGGGACAGGTAGGGGCTCATTCTGATGAAGGGTTGGGCATGGGGCTAGAGGAGAGCATGGCACTTGGTGCTCGTAGGAACTAAGATAAGCCTGGAGGCAGAGAATACGGAAAATGAGACTGCAAAAGTAGTAATAAAAGTTACTAATATTCCCTCAGTGCTTATCGCTTGCTAGACGCGTATTCTTTTGCTTGGTCTTCATAAGCCTTATAGAATGGTTGCCACTGTCATTTTCATGATCTCTCTTAGGAAACGGGCATGAAAAAGTTAAGGCATTTGTACACATCATGTACCTGGGGCCTTTCCTCTTTTTGTGTAGCTGAGGATGAAACCTAGGGCCTCACACGTGTTAGCAAGCGCTCAGCCCCTGGGCCACACCCTCAGCCCAGCCTTCATTCCTAATCGCTGCCATCTCGCACTTCCCGAGGTGAGGCAATACAGGGCTGTATAGCTGCCAGAAAAGGTTTTGGGAAGTCACTGGGAAGTTGCCAGTAGGGCAGTGATGTGATCGGGTCTCTGCTGGGAACACTTTTCTGTCTTCAGGGTAGAGAAGACTGGAGAGCACCAGAACGGTGTAAGGAAATCAGGCCGTTACATTTACTCATGCCCTGTTCAGATTGTCTCAAACTCTGATCCTGACAGTGATTCTTTAACATCCCTCAGTATGCACTGTGTTTCTGCATATTTATTGATTTCTTTGGGATAATTCTTATAGAATGGATTGCCATGCTGTGGCATAGGGTCACTTACATTTTGGATACTAACATGTAACTGAGTAGACATTTGCGGAATGCCTAAGGTATGGGCAGTCCTGTTTTTTTAAAGTCTGACGAATACTTGGAGTGGAAAATGGCCCTCCTACAGAGCCGTTTCTCTCTCGTACTTCTTCAACCTGACCCTGGGAAGAGCTTTCATCTGAAGGGATTCTTACCTGTGATGAGATGTAGCATTAAGGAGGTTGGTGTCTGTAATAGTACTTCCAGCTAACAATGCAGAGACCCTGAGTTTCTTGACATGTTTTCTGAGGTGAGAGTTGAAGAAGCTTCCACGTCTGATTAAGGCTGATCAATTCCCTGAAGATGGGGAAGATTCTAGTAGAGTACTCAAGCCTATTGCTTGCTAGCACCCAGTTTCAGCTTCTTTGTTCACTGCAGTTCCACCTTTCTGCTTCCCGACAGGTGAGCACAACATGGTGAAGGTTGTGGAGCTGGTGGATGCGGTGTGCGGTCCTTACAAGCCCTACCAGCTGAAGTACGGTGACATGGAGGAGAGCCACTTGCTCATCCAGCTCAGCACTGTGCCTCTGGTAATGTCTCAGCATGGCCACTAGCAATACGGGGGGCGTTGTGTGTGCCAGGCTCTCGGCCGGACTTCAAATACCTCGTTGAGGTCTTGCAATCTAGTTGTAAAATGACACCACAGATATGCTACCCCAATAAAAATTAGCAGAGTGAGAGCCTTCAATCTCTTTTAGTAATTTCTTATTGGGTGTTTACGGAAGATACGCAAATAAATGCCAAAGTGTAGCATCCGTGGACTGTGCACGTAGGCACCAGGCAGGCCATTGCCGTCGCGGTGTTTGGTCTTCAAGTCACTTAAGGTTTCCAGCATGAAGTGAGTTGATGTGTAAGAACTGATCCTGCTGTGGTTAAACCTGCTTTGCTGCCTCTTCCTGTTTCATGTTTTCTAGGGATGTACCTAAAAAGTCTGTTCCACTTTGGTTACTCTCTTCCCCCGAAAGCAGCATTTTCTTCCCACTACATTCTTTTAGAGTGAGTGTTCTGGGAAACTGAATCCTACCTCATAGCCGGAGGGGACAGTACCATTTTACTACTCATGGAAAAAGAGGAAAGAAGTGAAAAATATAAGGGTGAACTAAATTTTGGTCCATCTTCCCTGCAGGAGTTAATCTCCATGGCGGTGCTAACCACATAGACTGTCCTGCCTCAGCTCAGGCTCTAGAAGTGCTGTCCCAGTGGGGGCAGGGTTTCCAATACCCCTCGTGAATAGCTTTGCCCCAGACGAGAGGGCTCGAGGACTCCTCGCTGTACTGTTGTGTAGCCGGGTTTCTGGTGTCTGATGTGGCTCTTGATGGTGCGCTTCTGCTCCCCAGGAGCACGGGGAAGTGATCGATTGTGTGCAGGAGCTGAGCCTCTCTGTGGGCAAGCTCTTTGGCCTGGCGTCGGCAGCTGTTGACAGATGTGCCCGATTCACCAACGGCCTGGGGACCTGTGGCCTGCTGACAGCCCTGAAGTCTCTCTTTGCCAAGTAAGTGGGGCAGCGGGAAAAGGGCCAGCCGCACAGGCGCAAGGTGTCCCAGAGCAAGATGTGCGCTCTGTGCTTCTGCTGGGGACCTGAAAGCACACCTGAGCCCCAGCGCACCGTGCGGGGGGGCCACGTAGGGGACCCAGGTATCTCTCTGTTAGGCAACGGCTAAAGCACGCAATAGTTCCCTAGGAGAGGCCCCTGTGTAGCAAAGCCCTAACTAGAACCATGCACACAAGGTGGGAAGATCTCAGACTCTGTCAGGTGGGAAACAAGTACACTGTGGAGCAAGATACTGTGTAGAAAGAATGTACGAAAACTACAGTATATTTTCTACAGCAGAGTCCAATGGACCTGTTCTGCAAAAGGCTAGATAGTATGTTAGACTCCGTGGGCTTTTTGGTATCTGTTGCAGTAGAGATGTCTGCAGCATAAAAATTGCCATAAGACAGTGCATAAGTGAATGAGTGTGATTGTTTTCCAATAAAATGAAAAAACCAGGAGTGCCAATTCTGTTGTAGGTCTTCAAAAAAAAAATTTATATATATATATACACACACACACACACACACACACACACACATACACATGCATATACATACATCAAAATGACTAAGTGTGAGCAACCTATAGCTCATAGGCCACATCTGGTCTGCCATCTGCACACTGAACTACATCCCCAGCCAGTTTTTGAGACAAGATCTCACCGAGTTGCTGAGATACCCAGGTTAGGCTCAAATGTGTGCTCTTCTTGTCTCAGCCTCCCAGAGTTTTCGGATTGCAGGTGTGTGCCATCACAGTGGGCTGCCATCTATTTTTATAAATAAAGTCTTATTAAATACAGCCATACATATTCACTTAGCTGCGTTCTTTGACTTCTGTCTCATCATGAAGGTAGAGCTGACTTAAAATTCTGAAATATTTACTATCTGGACTTTCACAGCTAACAACAGTTATCCTTGGAGAGGTGGAGAGAGAGAGTGACTGAGTGGTGGTGGTCATAGGGTAGTTCTCTTTTTTTTTTTTTTTTGCTGTCCTAGAGATTGAACCCAGGGACTTGTGCCTGCCAGGCAGGTACCCTACCACTGAGCAGCACCACTAGCTCCTTTATTTTTTTTTTATTTTTTAAATTAATAAGCTTTTTGAAATATAAAGTAAAAATTGATGTAAACATTATTCTAAATGGAAGAAGCAGTCACTGAAGGCCATATGTTATATCATTCTGTCTGTAAGTTATGTCTACAGGGTTCAGTCCCCAGGGCCTGTACATACATATGTATGTAAATATGTGTACACACACACACACACACACACACACACACACACACACAGAGTTACAGAAAGGAATGAAAAAAAAGGCGAAGTTAAAATATGTTTTGTCAGAGAGAAGAAAAGCAGTTTGAGGCTGGCTCCTCTGACCTGCGCAGCTGAGGCACGAAGGCCTCACGAGGTTGTGTGCTCTAGTTTCTAGCTCACACACAAGTACATTCTGACGCTCTCCAAGGGGCCTCCCCGTGGGAATTTGTTCCACAGTGGAGTTGCCAAGTCTCAAGAACTCTGCTTCATAGAACTAATGCTGCTTTGGTGTAGGAAGTTTAGGGAGGACTCGTCATTCCAGGAATACCTGGTCGCCCATGTAGCCCCTGAGGGCTGTTAGGCTCAGAGCTCTTAGTCCCTGCAGTGACCTTCAGACCTGAGGAGCTGAGAAGGGGCAGTGTTAAGGACTGGAAGTCTGGGCAGGTGAACTCAAGTTGTTTCTGTACAGAGAAAAGTGTCAGCAGCAAGCCTAATCAAATCGTGTGTCACCTCTTTCTCTGCTATCAACATTTTTTTTTTAATTTTTAATTTTTTTTTTTTTTCAGTATCTTGAGACAGGGTCTCACTTTGTAGTTCAGGCTGAACTCACTATGTAGCACAGGCCAGCCTCAAACTCACAGCAATCCTGCCTCTTCCTCCTGAGGGCCGGGATTATAGGCGTAAGCCACCATACCCGGCATTGTGGTGCTAGGGATCAAACTTGGGACCTTGCACTTGTCAGGCAGATGCTGGAACCATTGAGCTAAGTCCCTGGCCTCATTAATATTTTTTGTATGAAAGCTATTTTGTTTTTTGGGACCTAGAAATTTTATTATAGAATTGCAGAAATAATGCTTTTAGAAATAATCTCTCCCATATGAAAAGTCATTAAAAGATGTGAGTCTTCCTTAGTCTTCTCAAATGTGACGACTTTTGAACATTTTGCTATAGTGTAGGTCTGCTAATTCTTCCCTGTAAACTCTTAGAAAGACCTCTCTTTGTATTACCTTTCAACTCTCTACTAGGAAAGGTGAAGTCTTGAACTTTCTTTTTTCTTTTAGTACAGGGCTCGAAGTCAGGGCCTCTACACTGAATTACATCCACAGACCTTTTATTTTTTTACTGTGAGTCTCATAAGTTCCTCTGGCTGGGCTTGAGTTCACGATCCCCCTGCCTCCACCCCTCAATGTTCTGGAATTATAGACACGTGCCATCATCCTTGGCTTTGCATGTTCTTAGGGCTGTTCCTTTCTCTGTCTCCTGTTTCTCTGAGCCCTTGTTAGACTTTCCCATTAGTTCTCCTCTCAATTATTTTGATTCCTTTGTTTAAAAATAATACACATCCACATTAAAAATTCAAACTATGTTCTAGGATATGTGGAGAAATCAGGTCACTTTCTCTAAAAGAGAAGATTTGGAAGTTCCAAAATAGCTCATGTTTATAGAATTAGTTAGGGAATTGAGGCTGGAGCCAACTTGATTTGGTTCAGGTGGGACACTGCTCAGTGTCGTGGAGGGTTTGGGAAAGCCCTCTGGGAACTGGGGTGGAGAAGCGGGAAACCCTACGGACAGTAGCCACAAAGTGCTTGCAGAATCAGAGGTTTACAGCTGTCGTGGACGAGAAGGCTCTGGGCTTAGGGCTGGCCTGGCACTTGCTAGTCAGGATCTTGGGCAGGTCACTGCCATTTGAGTCACTGCTGATATTATCTCTTTAAGTGAAAGCATGTGATTAAAGTCCCTACTAGCGACTCTCTCACATGGTAGGCACTAGCAAATGTGCATTGCGAGAAGGTTGGGAGGCTTGAGAACAAAAATAATGTGATAAAAGCTCCAATTTTTTTTATCTGAGATTTCATGATAAATCCATTTGAATTCTAGGCCAAAGGAGCATGAAGGGTCCCACCTGCCCACCCTCCCAGGGAGCTCTGACAGTAGAGTGTATCAGGGATGGATAGCATATGCTTGTGCATACTTGTCATATGGTACCATTATTAACCTTGCGCACTTAAAGCAAAATTTTGTTCCCTAACATTGCCTTGCTAATCTGTCCTTAGGACTTCCCTACCTTCCCCCGAGGAACTGGCTCCCTAAGGAAGCCGTCACCTCTGCCCCAGCAAGAGGAGCTGTCCTCAGAATTGTGGTTACATAGTTTTTTCCTGTAGAGCCTGTGGTCTTTATGAGGACACAGCAGTGTCTCCTGTAGCTCCCAGAGTGGTTTGGGGAAGTTTCTTCCATTTGACCCATTGAATAGCCTTTCTTTCCACTTCACACACCTTGTAGGCCTTGGGTCATCATGTTGTACTTTCTCCCCTTGGAGCTGCCAGTGCAGGAAGGGAGAGAAGTAAAGCTTCTTGTTACACTCCTAAATGTCACAGGTTTTCTCGGCTTCCAGAGAACAGGATCTGCTCCCCCAACCCGTTTCCCACCACACCCTCCCATGCTCTGCACTGATCTGCCTGTGTTCTGAGAAGTTGCCAATTATGTAGTTTTATCATCCCAACAGCTTGATGAGTTCATACAGAAGACAGCATTAAATTTTTAAAATGAGGAAACTGAGAGCCAAGGAGAGTGAAGCCCTTGCCAGAGGCTATTCTGCAGGTCTATCATCCACTCAGGGTTTCCTCTCTGTGCTGGTTCCTGGGGCAGCAGTAAGCTAGAGTGGCACAGGCCTCATTCTCACAGAGCTACTGCTCTGCGATAGCAGCACATGTTAAACAAACACCAATACACTATTTAATTACAGGGTGATGGAAAAAATACACGTGGACGGTGAGAGCAGATAACAGTCCACGTGAGGTCTTCTAGTATGCTGTGTGGATAAAGTAGTGTCTTCCTTGTCTTTGAGCTGTAATTTATGTACCATGGCTAAAATTCAGGGAATGGACTTGGAAAAGTACCCTGAATGTTAGTAAACTGCCTTACAGTGTCCCAGGTCTCAGTCGATTATTCCAGTGGGACCATGTGTTTTTTAAAAGTTCTTGAAAACCTGCTTTCAAAGAAATGCATTTGTTGGGATCGGAGTAGTTTGCCCACACCATCTCTTGAAGTTGTCTTCATGGCTGCCCCTTCTGTACCTTGAGCATCTCCTCAAGATACCCGACACGTGACAAAGACACCCTTGCCTCATAAAGGAGACCTTTCAGTGGCCGGAGATTTACAAGTGGCCTCACCCCACGGCTGGAGCCTCTGAAGACATTGTGAAAGTCACTTGTAACTTATCTAAAGCTGTGAATTCCAGGTGTCTTTAGAAATCAGGAATTTATATGACACTCTGCCATACTTTCCCTTTCCCCAGGTATGTGTCTGATTTCACCAACACTCTCCAGTCAATACGGAAGAAGTGCAAACTGGATGACATTCCTTCCAACTCCATTTTTCAAGAAGACTGGACGGCTTTTCAGAACTCCATTAGGTAACGTGGGGGATGCAATGGAAGCATGTGTCCAGCATGGCGATCGTAACAGAAAGATAATGATTGCGTTGCAGAGTATTCACTTTTCTCCCTGACTGGTTTTTTAAAAAGCTAATCTTCTAGACTAAACAAGCCAGTAAACAAATAACCAAACCCACCACCAGTAGTAGCAAAACACCAAAAAAGCCCCTCTACTCATAAAATATTTTGAAAGTTCTATACGAATGCCTCCCCTCCACTAATGACTCGTACTTTTTCTACTTGCTGAGACTGGCGCATGTTCTCTGTTGCACCATGATTCTCTGTGCTCCCAAGTGACCTATCAAATCAGGATAAAAAGAAATCTAGGAAATTCTTTAAAACCACCCTTGGGGCTGTTCTTCACCTGGCTCACTTTGTGGTGTCACCCACTTCGATTTCCTGCCTGACCCGGGCTCGTGTGCCTGTGACACCGGCAGCTCTCAGGCTGCTGGGTAGAGCCGGCATCACCTGGGGCTGTCTCGGATTCCTACCTCGCAGATTCTGTCCTGGTTCTTTATTTTTTAATGAAATTGAATACTCTTAATGTTCACTGTGTCCTCTGACATCTGTGGTGACCCAGCCTGGCAGGAAATACTCTGCACATGTTTGTGGTATTGCTTCTGAGTGAGTGAAATATTTTACTTTCTCATAAACCTTTCTTATGATGGAATGCCTAGATACCCCAGTGATGATAGGCATTGGTAGAGAAAGTTAAAAGTTAACTAGGCTTAAGATATTTTTAATCCATGGATTTGTCCTGACATTATGAGTTCCGTGTTGAAGGACTCATTGGCTGGAGTTTGACTCCTGGCATAAAATTACTTGAAAATAAGAGAATTATTATTTGCAGCCCTGATGATCATTCGGGCTTTTCCTTGAAAAACCAAAGGATTTATCTTCTCTGCCTTTCATATGATCAGATGGAGAGCTATCAAAGCAGTTTTTTATGCCTTACAAATAAGCACCCAGCAAACATTAAATAATAAATGTTGATTTTCAAATTTAGGTACAAAGTATTTCCAACCCATTTCCTTCCAGATAAAACTCACTCTTTTTTTTTTGTTGTTTTTTTATTTTTTGAGATAGGATCTCGCTTTTGTAGTTCAGCCTGGCCCTGAGCTCAGCCTTGAACTCACAGCAATCTTCCTGCCTCTGCCTCTCAAGTGCTGGGATTACAGGCATGAGCCACCACACTGGGCACTGTGGTATGTGTTCCTGATTGCTGGCGGGCATGAGTTTCCATGCCCAGCATTGTTGTATATGGTTACCAGTGATCTAACCTGGGCCCATGCACTTGCAAGCAGATGCCAGAACCATTGAGCTAAATCCCAGGCCCAAAACTCACTCTTTTGGAAGTGAAAAATTATTTGAGGTAATGGATAGAATTAAGTCCTAGCAGTGATGCTAGTGACATGAAAGATATTGGAAGGGGCCTTTTCCGTTAATTACATTAATAAAACATCTCAGCTGAGCCAGCAAATAGTTAACAGCTTTCCCAGAACCCAGCACTACGAAATGGAGCAAATAGTTAGAATTTTTATGAATGAGACAATGTTTGTCCTGTAAATGTTGGCATTCCAGTTACTTGAACTTGAAGTGCTTTTTGTTTTGTTTAGGATCATAGCCACCTGTGGAGAACTCTTGAGGCAGTGTGGAGACTTTGAGCAGCAGCTAGCAAACAGGTAGGCATCAGGTGTCAATGTCCTCCTGTCCAGGGTTCTTGGTCAGAAGGAACACAATTCAGTACACACTACAGCCAGGGCAGCAGATGGTCAAATCTGAAAGCCACAGGACTCAAGGACTGTCTGTTCCTGAATACAAGATGTCAATATTGTCACATTAAACATTTATTGAGTCTCTAAAAAGGGCAAGGCTCTGTCCTTCTTGGCAATGGTTTTGGTTTGATGTGGAGGTCTCAGCCAAAAGTGGGAAACAGCCGTGTTGTTCCAAATGGTGAATGGGCTGAGCTTCTGCTGACTGTTTGCAGATCAGCAATCAGGCTGAGTACCGTCCCATGGAAACTGTGTTGCAGTAAAGTCCATCCACAGCATTGGCGTAGCCCAAACAGCCTGCCTGCCTGTTCCTGCAGCAGAAGCCTGTGCTGCTGAGCAATGTGTGTCAGAGATCGGGGTGTTCTAGGAAAGGCTGCTTCTATCCCCTTCTATGCTTCTATCCCCTGATAGCGCTGGAGTTATTATATTGTCTTGACTTGGCCCCATTTGGACACTTTTTCCTCAACTTCCTAAATTTGTTTCTTTCTTCCAGCTACATCTTCATGCCTTAGTATAGCTATTTCTATTCCTTAGGAATTGAAGAACTAGCAGTAGTCTCTTTTTGTTGTTGTTGTGGTAGCTGGGATTGAACCCAGACCTGTTGGTAAAAGGAACCCTTCTCCACTTTTGGTGGTAGTGTAGACTGGTGCAACCACTACAGAAATCAATATGGAGATTTTTTTCTAAAAACTAAAACTAGAGGTTCCTTCTGACTCGCTATAACTGTTCTTGATATCTTCCTGAAAGAATTAAAAGCATCATACCACAGCGATATATGCACACCCATGTTGATAGTGCCATAGTTTGTAATGGCTAAATCCTGAAAACAGCCCAAATGCTCATCAGCTGATGAGTGAATAAAGAAGATGTGTTCTGTCATAATGTAGTAGCGTACTACTCTGCCATAAAGAAGGGTAAGCTTGAGACATTTCTAGCGAAGTGAATGAACTTTGAGACCATTCTCTCTTTTTTTGAGACAGGGTTTCGCTTTGTGGTTCAGGCTGGCCCTGAGCTCAGCCTCAAACTCACATCACAGCAATCCTCCTGCCTCTGCCTCCTGAGTGCTGGGATTACAGGTGTGAGTCTCCACGCCCAGTATGGTATGTGGTTTCCGGGGAATCGAACCCGGGCCCTTGCGCTTGCAAGACAGGCGCTGGAACCACTGAGCTAACTCCCCGGCCCATTGAGACCATTCTCTTAAGTGAAATGAATCAGACACACACGAAGTACCTCACTGTTTTTCTGCTGTGAGAAGCTGAAAGTATAAGTAAGGAGAAAAATGTATAATAGATTTTGGGAAATGGGAAAAATGTTCAGATGGGAAAGAATAAGGGAGAGGGGAAGGAACAAGAACAGAATAGAAGGAAAAAAATGGAAACAAAGCCTTTGTAAATACAGAGGGCTGAGGGACTGAAGGAGGGGAATGGGAAAAAAAGAAGATGTATCATGTGCAGGTACAAATGCCCTATGATGAATGTTCTTATTAGGTAGATCTAAAATGTACCAATAAAATAAATTTTTACAAAATGTCTAGCCAGGATCCCACCAAGTCGCTAAATTGCCTAGGCTGAACTTGAACTTCTGACTCTCTTGCTTGGGCTCCGGGAGTGCTGGGATTCTGAGGAATGCCCGGCCCGGCCCGGCAGAGGTCCTTTGACCCTGTTTTTGGGTGAGTCTTTGCCCTCAGGTCCTCTTCACGTGGTGGGATGTTTCAGTCACAGTGAGATGCAACCGCAGGCCCCCTGAGTACAGGACGGGAGGTAGGGTCTGCTAAGAAGGGCCAGGACTGGCTCAGAACCTGCGCTGCCTGTCACTGTGTCTGTCACAGTGTCTGCCCCACTCATCCCTGAGCCCACTAAATATTGCAGTCCAAGGCTTTGCATTATCATCATGGACAAAGTCTTGCAGAGCGGGAACAGCTGTCACTCTTCATAACTCCCAAACGGCCCAGCACAGAAATTACATGACTTCCTGGAGTGACTAAAACCAAAGCAGCATGGGGAGACAGTGGATAGTGTGTCAATAATATAAACCAAGTTGGCGACACTGCCACTCCCATTCACACAGGTGTGCATGGAGAGGAGAGCGGGTCTAGGGGCAGGTCCAGGTCAGGATGGGACGCCTGACCCGGAGGAGGGATAAAACCTCAGCACTAACAGAGTTGAAAGAAACCCACAAGGTTTCTTGTATGTTCGTCATTGGAAGTTGCTCGTTTAACAATCAAAATAATACATAAGTATTGAAAATAAAAACTTAAAATCTCCTCACTCTAAAAAATCCTTCTGACCTACAAAAAATGTTGTCAACAGTCTCCCCATTCCCACTTTTTAAATTTATATATTAATCCAGACCCTTTGTACCAAGCTACACCCCTCCCCTTAATTTTAAAGTAGGGTCTTGCTTGGTTGCTAAGTTGCCCAGGTGGAAGAGGATTCTCCTGCCTCAGGCTCCCTGAGTGTGGAGATGCAGGCACCCCCCCCCTGCTGCCCCCCACAATGCTCACTGAGTTCATTGGGCCTGGCCTGTTAGTCCTCCTGGGGCTTAAGAGGCAAGTGTTCTTATCTCTATTTTTAGAGATAAAAGGATATTGAGGAATAGACTTTGATGTAGGTGATATTTTTGGCAGAATTAACTGAGGCATTCATTTAAAGCTTGATATAACTGGAGCCAGCCAGGTCTGTGAATATATTTATCAGACATCTTTCCTCAGCAGGACATAGAGATTTTCCTTAATTTTTGTTTTTACCTTCCAAAGGGTAAGAACAGATCTGGTTAGGAAGATGAATGGAGCCATGACGGATAAAGAAGGAACCTTTCTAACTACGTGGCACAGTCCAGAGAGAGGGCCTTCCGGCTTTGGCAAGGGACTAGAGCAGCCTGGGTGTGTCCAAGGTCGCCTCTGAGAGGTGCCGGCAAGGGGGTCCGTGGCCACCTGTGAAGCTCGTCTTATCTCCCCACCCACCTCCCGCACAGCCAGGCTCCTCCTGAGACCAGCCCTGGCTGCTGCTCTGCTGCTCCCGACTGGGCACTGGGCTGAGATCACCTCTGTGATGCGGATTAGGTTCGGCTGGCCTTGGAGCAGCCTGGGTGAGACACAGGCAGACTGCCCTGGCTTCCTTGTGCTCTGTGGTGCCCACCGCCTAGCTTTTGGAGCACTAGTCTAAACAGCCCCCAAATTATTATGGTCCCACTTGAGCTTTTCAGCCTTAGGGTGGCACAAAAAGGATGCACATTCAGAGAAACCATACCTAGGATTTGGGATTTTTGTGTCTTTCCTGGACCAGTGATTTCTGGGCTCCAGTCAGCCTCTGCAAACCCCGCCCTCTGCCATGCACTGCGCGGCTGAGCCAGTATGTTGTGTGTGTCAGGTGCCTTTTGGAGACAATGCTATTTTCAGCTTATGAACCCTTATTCTAACCCAAGAGCATCTTTTGCTGGAAAGGGTCTGCATAGGAGACAGATTGGAGGGAAGCCGTGTATACGTGCACATCCCTGGGGCTAAGGAGGACGTGAGTTGAGAGGACATGGAATGGCACACTGTGCATGTCCTGCTGGCAGCGGGCAGCACACTGGCACATGCTGAACTCCATTAATCTCTGAGCCTTACGAGGGCAAGGACTGTGCTTAACCATGTGACACGCCCCTCCTGATTCAGAGTCTTTCCCAATGATAAGAGAGAAATCAAGTGTTTGTGAGGTTTGGTCATGTGACAGGAGGCCAGATATTAACGACCAGGTCCACTAGTGACGTCTGAATGGGAAGGAAGGTAGGAAAAGATGCCACTGGTTT